>BQNB010057527.1:0-25598 GCA_026074375.1 Tanacetum coccineum | reverse complement strand
AATTCATAGGTTTTCTTGTCGTGATTTTATTGTTTATTAAAATTTTAAATTTCATGGTATTTTCATGTGGGTTTTACACATGCCATTATTACCTCTTTTTATATTTTTCTCATTTTTTAATTTTTTCTTTGGTTTTATATATTTTATATTTTTGTATTTCGTTTTTATAAAAATTTTCTGAAAATGATTTTTTTTTTGTTTTTATGGTTTTTAATATATACATATTATACATGATATCAGAAAAGGTACCACCACTATTCTTCAGCTTCATCTGCCAACTGTTTTAGTGTCTTAGGCGTAAACATCGCATTCCCAGCTTGTTGATAAGAAATTCAATTCTTTCTCTGCATAGGGCTTTAGTGAAGATGTCCGCTAGCTGATACTCCGTGTTGACAAAGTAAAGCTCTACTACTCCATTCTCTACTTGCTCTTCAATGAAGTGGAATCTGATGTCAATATGCTTTGATCAAGAATGTTGAACATTGTTGCAGCATAAGGCAATAACGTTTTTGTTATCACAGTACATTATAATTTTATTAAATCCAAGACCATAGTCGGTAAGCTGTGATCTTAAAGGACTTGGGCACAACAGCCGGACAAGGCTATATATTCAGCTTTCGTACTGGATATTGCAACGCTTTTCTGCCTTTTTGATGACCAGCTAACAAGTCTGTCTCCCAATAATTGCATACTTCCAGATGTACTTCGTCTAGTATATTGGCAACCCGCGTGATCAACATCTGCATAAGCTGTTAAAGCAATAGAAGAATCCTTTGGATAACATAGTCCCCTATTAATAGTTCCTCGTAGGTATTTAAAGATTCTTTTTACAGCATGTAAGTGATTTTCGGTAGGCTTTTCCTAATACCGAGCACACATGCATACAACAAATGTTAGGTCTGGTCTACTGGCTGTAAGATACATAAGGGTGCCAACTGTTCCACGATAATGTGTATGGTCAACGGCTTTCCCTTGTAGATCTTCATCCAGTTTAGATTTCTCCACCATTAGAGTATCCACGGGGTCGCTAGATTCCATACCATATTTTTTTAATGATTCTAGAGCATATTTGGACTGGTTTAAAAAGATGCCTTTAGGACTTTGTGAAATCTGTAGTCCTAGAAAGAATGATATTTTGCCCATCATCGACATCTTAAACTTTGAACACATTATTTTTGAAAATTGGTCACATAATTCAGGTGTAGTAGACGCAAAGATTATATCATCAACATAGATTTGTACCAGGAGAATATCTTTGCCTTGTCTTCTGATGAACAATGTGGGATCCACAGTTCCTTTAGAAAATTCTTGAGAGAGTAGAAACTTCGACAATAGATCGTACCACGCGCGAGGAGCTTGTTTTAACCCATAAAGAGCCTTCTTAAGCTTGTACACATGATTTGGATTGTCTTGATCCACAAACCCATCCGGTTGGCTGACATAAACTTATTCCCGCAGAATGCCATTCAAGAATGTTGTCTTAACATCCATTTGGTAGACGATCATATTCATGTGAGCAGCATATGCGAGGAAAATTTGAATAGCATCAAGTCTAGCCACTGAAGCAAAGGATTCATCAAAATCAATTCCCTCTTCTTGACGGTAACCACGAGCAACCAAGCGCACTTTATTCTTTAGAATTCCTCCCATTTCATCAAGTTTTACCTTATAAATCCATTTTAAAGTAATAATCATCATGTTATCTGGACGTAGAACGAGTTCCCAGACTTCAAGACGATCAAATTCATGTAGCTCCTCTTGCATTGCTTCAATCCAACATGCTTGAGTTAATGCGTCTTTATAGTTCTTTGGTTTAACTGATGTGAGAAAGGCATCATAGTAACAAAATAAAGCTTATTCATGGAGTTGGAGTCTTGTGGAAATAGGTCTTTCGAGTTCACCGATGATGTTGTCTAAAGGATGATCCTTGGTTCATTTGTTAACGTGTTCCGAGTTAGGAGCAAAAGTGTGCACAACAGTAGGAATAACACCCGAAGAAGAAGATGTTTCAGAATCATTTTCTAGAATAGGAATACCAAAAAAATGGATCATTATTCATGTGTGCAACATCTAAGTCATGATTGTCTTCTTCAACAACGTTAGGAATGATAGGAGATTGAGTTTCTGGTGTTGTTTGAGAGTTACTAGGTGATGGTGCATCTTGGTCAACAGTTGTTGAGGAAGGTGAACCAGTTAATACAGCGGGTTTTGGAGCAACTACTTCAGCAATTGGAGCAATGAATTCAGGGGCTTGGCGATCAACACTAGGTGGAGGAGTGAGTAATTCATCAAACAACGGTTAAAACAAAATATCCCAATCAGTTCTAGAAGGTGGTACAAACGGTGTTGAAGGAGGAGGGTTTGGCACGAGTCCTGGACTGATTGTTACAGGAGTCATTTCAAGAAGTACGGGTCCTAAACTGCTGTGTTCAGAAGCCATTACTGCCAACTCATCAAAATCTACATGAATTGTTTCAATGATTCGTCTGGTACATCGGTTGTAAATTCGAAATGCTTTCTTTGTGGGTGCATAGCCAATGAAAATACCAATATCAGCTTTCGGTTGTAACTTACCCAAGTTCTTACTATCATTCGTCGGATAGTAGAGTGCACCGAATACGTTGAAAAACGATAAGTCGAGAAGTTTTTCATGTAAAAGCTCATATGGAGTTTTACCGTGACAAAGACGTATGATGGAACAATTTTGGGTGTAACATGCGGTAGCAACTGCGTCTGCCTATAAGAATAATGGAGCTTTTGCATAAATCAACATTGTGCGGGCAGCTTTAATTAGCGTACAATTACATCTTTCAACGACACCATTTTGCTGTGGAGAGCGAGCTACAGATGTTTCATGAGAAATGCCAACCATCTCATAGTATTCACGTAAAGTCTGATTAACAAATTCAGTTCCATTATCTGTTCTAATTCTTCGGACAGGTACTTTAAGGCGCACTTAGATCATCCTGAGAAACTTGATTATGAAATCCAGAGCTTCATCTTTTGACCTTAAGCACTTTACCCATGTAAATCAAGAGTAATCATCGACAATGACGAGGGTGTACTTCTTTCCATTAACACTTGCGACACGCATTGGTCTACAAAGATCCATGTTTAAAAGATAGAGTTTTTCTTGGTTGGTGTCTTCAGATTTAGGTTTGTGGGGTTTCTTCTTGCCTTTGCCCATTGCACACGCAGAACACAAATGGTCCTTTTCAAATTTTAGCTTAGGGAGACCTCGAACAAGACCGTGTCTAGCTAAATGGTTGATTGCGCTAAAGTTTAGATGAGATAAACGTCGGTGCCATAGCCAGGACTTAGTCTTTGAGGCCTTTGACAAGAGAACTGGGAGAGGACGCCATCATATCTCCAAGAGACAGAGTATACAGATTGTTGCCTTGAGATCCAGTCAATAGATCAACATCTTCTAGATTACGGATGAAGTAGGTGTGTTGACGAAAAGCAACTTCAAGGTTCAAATCACATAATTGCCCCATGGAGAATAAGTTATGTCCAAGTCCTTCCACGTAGTAAACCCTTGAGATCGTAACATTCCCAATCTGATAATCACCACATCCTAATATCTTTGCCATGTGATCATTTCTGAATTTGACAGTACCCAAAAATTTATTAACGAAATTAGTGAGCTGAGAGCGATCTCTGGTCATATGTTTGGAGCAGCCGGAGTCTAAATACCAGAGAACAATTTAGACGACCTGCATTCATCAAGAGAGGAAGATGGAACATCGAAAACTATGGATCCCTAAGATTTACTGGGTTCCTTTTTGTTAGCAGATAAAGATTTAATATTCTTAGGTTTGCTAACGGGAATATTAGTTTTAGATTTCTTAGGTTTCCTTGAGTAAACCAATGTTACCACAGGCTTAGGTGTATCACTTTCTAGAGCAGTTGGTTTCCTAAGGGGCATTTCAGCAGTTGTGGTTATCTTAGTTAAAGGGCACGCATTTCCTACTATAGTGAAGGTCCGACCAGTAGGTCTCCAAGTGTATCTAATATTTGTGAACACTTTTCCTGTTGGTTTCCAAACTTTTCTCTTTGAACTTTTCTTAACAGATTTAGATTTAGTACGAGCATTCACGTCAATGATAAAATCAAGAACACACAAATCATGATTATCAGAAAGCATGCAACCATTACACTTAACGTATAAAGGTTCAGAATTCGCATTAAGCTTGGAATGATGCACATTTTCATTTCCTTTAGGTTCAATAAAGCAATTCTTATTTCTCAAACTAGATTTAACTGTCCTAGGGTGGGCTTCTAATTTATTCTTCTGAGTACTACTTGGTGTTTGCTGAATCTTATCTTTCTTTGTATTGCCTGAAGGCTGTGATCCACTAGCACTAGTAGATGGTTTTACTCCTGTAGAAGATAACATAGGTTTGTTAGAAACTAGGTTTGATGAAGAAGTTGTTTTTGTGTTTGTGTTTCCTGATGATGTGACGGGCTCAGTGAATCTAACTCTTTTTTCCTTGTTCTTTGGGGAGACAACCATTAATTTTTCACCAGAATTGTTGATACTAGGGCAAGTTTTACTGATGTTTGTAAGCAACTCCTGAATTCGTTTAGTATGCCTACATGCAGATTCTAAGGAATGATCTAGTGGATAATTTGATTTAACATGTTCAACTAGATCCTAAAGAACTGCAGCTTCTTCCTGAGTGTGCTTAATATAGGCAGAGTGAGCTGTCTTATTATTCAACAATTTAGGTGTTATTGGTTCCACATCAATCTTAAGCATCTCTGGATCAATATTTTTTTTTTTTTATGGGTTTTGGTGTTTTTTTTTTTCGTAACAACCATTATAAAATTGAGCTTTTCCTTTAAGTTCCTTAAATCATCCTTGAGAGGGGGAGGGTGTGTTATGTAATTTCAAACTTTTTTCTTGAAGACTAGCATTTAAATCAGAGATTTCCACAGACTTTAGATTGACTTGATTAATTAAATCATCACATTGTTCTTTTGATCGAATACGTGCTGGTTTAATCGAGTCATAAAGTTGCTTATAGGTCTGTTTCAAATGCTCATTCTCAGCAATAAACTTTGACACCCTATGATCCAATTCAATATTTATTGTTTCAATCTCCTCTAAGGGCCTTGTTTTAATCGTATCCTTCATTCATTTTTCACTTAGAGATTTAATTTTTTTTGTTTTCCCCCTCTCTTTCAACTTCTTTATGACCTTGTCTTTCTCTTGGGACTGAGCTTTCAATTCATTTAATTCAAAATATTGATCAAAACTTGGAGCAGTTTGATTTGGAACAGAATTGTCCCTTTGAAAAATTTCCTGATTAAGTTGAATATCAACGTCTAAAGAGATGCAATGTTTTTCAAGAGTGGTAAAACTTCTGAACATTTTATCGTAAATTTCTTTTTCAACGAAATCCTTTTTGTTGAGAAGCTCAATTTCAAGTTTGAGACACTTTTTACATTCATGCAGATTCACAGAAGCATCATCCACAGAAGAATTCATAATTTTGTTCACAATATCTTTGTTAATGACTTGTTCTAAGAGTCGTTCATTTTTGTTCAAAGCTTGATTCATTTTAACTTCAAATGTTTTGACTCTAAACGATGTTGTTCCACAACCTGTTCTATTTCATGAAAGACATTTTGGACTTCGAACATTCATCAATCAAATATATTCATAATGTATTAAATAAGTCCTTCAGAGCTTTTACAAATGGAATTATTTCATCCCTAAAACAAGCTTTTGTATGTTCGAACCCCCACGAGCCCTTAGTGATAGCTGTGGCCGTGGTTCTTTCTTTGGACACCACGTCCAAAACCAACCAAGATGGTGTTTTAGTTTCTTTAAACTTCTGTATTAACCATGCTGACTTTAGGGAAGTTCTTTTGTACCATTCACTTTGGTGGGTCTACTAGAAGGTTGGATCTGAATAAATTCACATATTTCTGAGAACCAAAAGATTGTTCAGAAGATAATTTAGTTTGTGGAACAATCGTTTTCAAATCTGTGAAGTTGGTTAAGAACAACATAATCGACTGGTGTAGTATTAACTTTCTTTTCTAACATCATAGGATCTTTTTGTTTTAAAAGCATTTTTGAACGACTCTCTTTAGCAAGCATTAGGGTCTCTTCAGAGTCAAGAATCACAATAGCACTAGTATTCTTAATGACATTACCATCATAAAGCTTTGGTTCCAACTGCTGAGCTTTCTTTAGATAGAAAGGATTTTGAAAACCTAGAGCTTGTTTAGTGGTATGATCATAGAAAAACTGAGGTTTCATCAACATGTGAACAGTTTATGCAGATTGATCTCTTTTAAAAACAATGTTATCTAGTTGTTTGATCCTCTTTTCTAAAGCAATCTCACTATCGATGTTCCTAGATTCTTCTTTCTTAAAGTCATTTTTGAGAAGAGTAACTAAGTCTAACATTAAGCGTTCTAAACTTCTCATCTATCATTCTATTAAAGTAAACACATCTCCGTAAGAGAGCCACACAAGTACCTAAGCCATACTTGTGTGTTTTGTCGAGGGTCTTCTTTCTCTTACCCTTTCTATTAGAATCAAGTCTCTAGGTTAGGTTAGGACTTGGATCATCTATCTTATTTCAATCTATCGAGTTGTAAGGGAAGTCTTGTATCCGTGGGAACAAGCCTAGATCATTGGGGATCTAGTTAGGGTTTTAGAAAGCTTCCAAGGGGAAGGCTTTTGGGTTTATAAGTTAAGTAAAATCACGGGTTCATAGGGATGGATTCCGAGGGCGGAATACCGTAGGTAGTAACTCTTCTTTGTGAGTGTCGGTCTTTGTTGAAAGCTGGTGGAGTTAAATTGTAATACGGTTTGTAGTCCACCATAAGGATTATACTAGTATAGTATCAGAGTCGTTGATTCGCAAATAGACGTAGGGAAGGACTAAACCCCCTTTCCCGAACTAGTATATATCGTGGTGCCTTTTCTTTTTTCTTCTTCTCTCTATGTACCTATTGTTCTCATTGCAAAGTAGATTAGTACACCACTCGGCGAAGTTTTGTAAACTTCAAAGAAGTCAAGAAAACCGTATTCACCCCCCTCTACGATTCTAAAATCTATAAGAAATATATTTTTGCAGTAGAAAGAAAATGCTAAGGAAAATGTAAGCAAATATAACACTAAGCCGAATAGGCAGCAAACACACAACCCACAAACAACCATAACTTTAAATTTAGTCTATTTAGAGGATATATCTGCTAATAGATGCAAGCGTAGCAAGCTTTCCCTACCACGACGCAAGTAATCCATCTTTGCCCAAAATCACCCAAACACGTGCCAAACACCCAAACATCTATAAGCACTATTTTTTTGCAGCATGTAGAAGGTGCCAAGGCAAATGTGAGCACGCATAACACACAATAAGCAAATAGGTAGCTAAAAATACGAAAGTCTCTTTCTTAATTATGAGACACGGATAGGCAAACGGTCAAAAAATAGGATATATCCGCCATGAATGCAAGCTTAGGAAGCTTGCCCTGCCATGACATAAATAATCACTTCTTTGCTCAAACCCAACTGAATACATGGCAAACACCTAAATACACGTAAGAACATTTCAAAACTAAGTTTCTTTTTTTAACCATGAGGTGCGCCTATGTAAAGAGTCGGAAAAGAAGATATATCCACCATAGATGCGAGATTAAGAAGCTCGTGCCGCCACGTTGCAAATAATTTCAATTTAAACCGACCCAAATAAGGTGTCAAACACCCACTTACAAATGTATAATAAAGTAATGGAGCACAACAGCTATAAAATCAGCCCTTATGACCACAACGTATACACATCTTAAAGCACTTATGATATTAGCACTTACGACCGCAACTTATATAAAGCTTATAACAACCACTGCCTAAAGCTTATAACAACCACTGCCTATATACAGCTTATGACAGAACTTATACACAATTCATACACAGCTTGTGCACAACTCATTACCATACTTTATGTTGGGATTTACTAATTAAATATCAAATAATTTATTGGTTTGTGCTCATGTCATACGGATATTTATATGGTTGGGAATACGTGAGCCTACGGGGTTCACACACGTTATACACATAGATATCATTCTATTGGTATATATATAATAATATAAGCGTATATTTATTATATATGTATTAATACTCGATTAATGTATATACTAATATAAGAGTAAATATAATAATGTAAAATAATATTCCAACGAAAGACATATTAACGGTCGTTAATTAGTTCGTTTAACAAATAATTAACTATAATGCTTTTAATTAAGATTAATATTAAAAGAAATTATCCATAAATAATTAAGAAAGTCAAAAAGTCAACACCAAGGGGTGTTTGGTAACTTTTAAGGGCCGAATATGGAGATAGAAAGAAGAGGGACCAAAGTGTCAAGATTAGGTAGCTTTTTCCCAAAGCTATGCAACCCTAATCCTAACACTATAAATAGAGGATCCCTATACCTCATTATTTATCCCATCCCCTTCTTCTTCTTCTCTTTGTAGTCGAACTAAATAAAACCCCTTTTAGGGATTTTTGGTTTCTTCGACTACTTGACGTATTCTTGAAGCCTTGGTTCGCGGAACTAGCATTCGGGTGATATTGGTTGACGTATAGTGTATGAACACGTGGAGGTTACTTACTTTAGTAACTTGAAGGGTTTTGGTTCGCATGTATTACACACATGCGTGTACTCGAAGAAGTCTTTGGTTCTTCACGTAGCTTGGTTGCTATTCGGTATCTTTTCTGTTTATTGTTTATGTTAATTATAAGTGTTATATGAATAGATCCGTTGCGTAGCTCGTTTAATATTCACGTAATTTTTGGTTTTTTAGATAATGATTTCCAACAGTGCCATCACGAGCCAGTTAATATAACTTTACAATTACATAAAAAACAGAAAAAATGTAAAAAAACGCATATTTGGTATATATTACTTGCCTTTTATGTGAAATTTATTTTAGGAATTTACTTAGTCAAATATATTCCTCTTAAAGATCACATAAAATATGGAAATTAAATATGCTACATATTTTGTGAATATTATTTTCTTTTTATGTGAAAAAAATTTTAGAAAATTATTTTGTAAAATATTTTGTCCTAAAATATTAAAGATACAAGATCAAATTTACCTATGTAAATGATATTTTAGTGTACACAATAGCTTCGAACATAAAGAAAAAAATAAGAAAAAGACATACGGACGAGTAAAAGAAAACAAACCAAAAACAAACACAAAACTAAACACACCACTCCATGGCTCTTGATACCAATTGAAGACTAATCTAATAACATACTAGATGAGGGGGAAGAGAGGTGATTCTAGAGAGAGAGTGGGTTAGATGAACACTTAGAGAGAGAAAGTAAACATAAGATGAAATGCATTAATGTGTGAAAAATGAACAACCAACCACCTCTCCAAGGCATGGAGAGGTGTATAAATACTTACATGTGGACATGGGCTTGGGCCTTCATGGGTTTGTCCATGGGCTTTAGCTAACTAGCCTTATAAGTTTCCAAAAATTAACTTATCGAGCTAACTACAATTATCTATGGAAGTGACCGACACTTTCGTGTTCCTAACATATCCAGGTATGGAATTACTTGAGTTTGTATTTTTACTCTAAGACAGTCTTAGGTGAATTTGCAAAACAAGGTAATACAACAATCGTATGGTCAGACCTGAGACTGCATAATTACTGATTTTGTATTAGATGACTTATCAAGTATGGTTGGTCAGACCTTCGACCCGAGGCATACGATGAGGTTAAACATGCTCCTTAACATTATAATTCTAGATTATATTTCCTTGTGCTTCATAAAGGCTAAGAGTTGTATATGTTGGCAATTATCTCCCACAGATTACCTTTTCTAGTAGATCAACTGCATTAATGGTAGAACGTCAAGTTGGATCTTAGACCCTTGTAAAATTAATTATTTATTTATATAAACATGGGTAGTTAATTTTTAAGAGATGTATTATCGAAAATACAAAAAATGAACTTTGCAAGTTCTTTTAAACGTATTTATGCAACATATACCGTAAACAAATGTTTGTTCTTACTTGTGGAAGACAAACTATGTCTATTTTTCTTGGGAAAATAAGACTAATTCCTATACTTTTCACTTATGGTAAAGTTATAATAGGAATGAAAGAATTATCCTAAATTCTAATTGAACTCATACCAAACTTCATGTTAAGTTAATTGGACTTCTTATTCTTTCAAGTTTGCTCCAATATCCTTTTCAGTTTTGAAATCTTTGAATCATAATAAGAAACTTGGATAACTAGAGAACTAGTGTCTATAGTGTAACACCCCCAAAATGGGTCGCAGCGGAATAAGGATCCGGGAGCGTTACTTCATAATAACATTGCACAAGACATGAGAGAACGACCACTAAACGTGTCATTTGAAAATGATACATTGGATTTAATAAATTATTGTTACAAAAGCTCAACGGCTAAACTTGTTCATTCTTGAAAATGCAAGGATTTTTCTACATGACAAATATCCCCAAAATGTGATGCACGCAAATCTTTATAGAAATGACTCCACAATGTAGACCACCAATGTATCCTTGTTTCTTGTACCTTATTAACCTGAGAAAAACATGCTTAAAACGGTCAACATAAAGTTGGTGAATTCAAAGGTTTATATATGTATAAATCCGGACAGCAAGATTTCCCCGTGATAAATATCACAAAAATGCCATTACGTTTCCCTAAGCTCATGACACTGAAGCTAGACATATATGAATACAATATTAATATTGCCTACATTGCCCATGACGATGTTCAACCCGAAACATCCCAAATTCGACATGCTATAACGTTCATTCCCGGTGATAGCTAATCACCCGAACGGGGAGGTCAATCCCAAATAGATCTATTTATAACACTCGCGCTTCCAAACCAGAAATTAACAGTTCATGATACCGAGCATATTGGGTTCAAGCTACTTAGGCAAAACGTAATCAATATATAAAATGCATACTTGCATCCAATTATAAAACAAAGCATGTTTCTCAACCCAAAACTTGTAAATTATAGAAATCGTAAAAACATGGGGCTATGAACTCATCTCGAGTGGGTGAATCGATATTATAAATCACAACTGAAAATGCGTAACAAATACGCCGAATGCAACCTAAATAATTATAGGTCGTATAAGTACTAAGTACGATGAATAACTAACACCACATATAATCCTATATAGCTCATCACCATCTATTTGTAATTTAGAAATATGGTTATAAGGTAAAAACGTTTATAATTATCGTTTTAGTAAATATAGCGTAACTTTCCCGTTTTAAATCCGTTTCGCGCGTTTCTTACGTCCACGTCTTCGTATTAAGATGATATATAAAAATATGACATTTTTATATTTTAAGACCTTCTGATGAATAGTACTTTTACTGTTCATTACGTTTTATAAATTTATTTTTATAAATTTTAAATTGTCGTAAACTCATAAACGTAATAACTTATTCGTTTTAATCCCGATTTTAGCGATTACTTCGATCACGTCTTTGTAATTGAAAAATGTATCAAAATTATCACATTTTATACATTTGGGTCGGTTGATGAATAGTAAATTTTACTGTTCATAGTTTATAAAATTACTTTTATAAACTTTAATTATCGTAAACGTTGTATTTTATTCATTTTAGCTCTATTTTTAGTAATTCTTTCGAGCACGTTCTCGTAATTAAATTTTCTATTTATTTATGATGTTTTTCTAAAAATAAAGTCCCTGATGAACAATAATTTTTTATAAAATTATTTTTATAAAAGTATTAATTATCGTAAAACTTGTAATTAGTGTATCTCCTTCGTTATTTTCTCCTTCCCCCCTTGTGCTGGGTGATGTACATGTCAGATCAGCAAACACCTTGGAAGCGTCAGTTTACTTGAGTACTTGTGGTGTGGAATAAATTTAGCTCATATCTATCCCCGCTGAAAATTAATTGCTGAAGTCGCATCTCTACTCATAACCTCTCTTTGGCTATCTTTTTACCAACCATTTTATAGGCTTTTTGAATGTAAACATGATGAAGTAAACCCCCGGGTTATCAAACTTGAAATGAAGTAAATTTCCCGTTTCTTGTAAACTTAAAGCTTGCGGTAAAGTTAGTAAGAAATGTGTTGTTGAGAATTTGTGCTCTCAACCCAAATTCTATGAGTACTTCATTCGCACCAAAGTATGTGACTTTCATTCTCTCTCTGGCGTTTTTCGTACATCAACTTAGCGGTGTACACTGAGTACTACAATGTAACTCCTTTAAGTTGATATGTTAACTTAGGTCATAAACCAGATCTTCCCCATGACTGCTGGAAACTAGGTTAAACCAAGTCTTCAACTTAAATTAAGCGCGAGCAAGTTATCATTGAAAGTCAAGCATCCAGCCAACCCGACTAGCAGGATTAAAATAAGAACACGCCAACGTAAAATGCCACTTCAATCTCAAATAAGTGATACCCAATCAACTCCGTAGTCACTTAGAAAAATTAACTCCAAATCTAGCCATTACAAATTAATTCCATGATTCATGATAAAGATCGATCTCGGTCTCATCGCTAGAAAGTTGTCACTTTGTCATTACGGAGCCCAACGATTACCTTATATCACATGTATCAACACTAATCAATATTAGGGAATGATTTTATGTCCCCACTCCCACCCGGCCTCGCCGTCCCATCCCACTCCCCCCTCCGCCCCCTCTCACTCCCCCCATCAATATTAAAAAGCAATACATGTGAACCCAAAAATCTGATTTATACTAGATCACAGCAGTTAATCTATTAGATAGGGAACAATTCGAGCCAATGACCCTAAAACCCATAAAGCCTACAACCATTGTTCCGAATATATTAGTAAGCCAAAGAAAATATCGCTGTGCTCACACTCCATTGCATATATCCAGGCCCTACATCCATGATATTAGGGTTATATAAAAGAGTGATTAAACTCCACAACCCTAATCTTTCTCATTCCTATTTCAAACGCAGCCACTACTCACCACATAGCAACCTACGTCCCATTTTTCTTTCATCCAAAAACATCAGTTTTGTTTAAAAAAACCAAATCACGCATTTTGAGTTGATAACCTTAAACACAATCAAACGAATCCCTTTTCATCATCCTTACGAATTTGGAAAGACAAAAGCAAGGAATCAAAGACCAATTATTATTTCGAGAGTGGCTACTCTATCGAACCTCGTCATGGAAGTATAAGAACCCGGAGGAATTTCGACTTCAGAGATTTAGCGTTAAGGTCCTCAGTGTAGGTTTTGTTTCGGTTTAATTTCTTGATGTTTTCAAATCAAAACAATGAAATTGATGTATAATATCCCAAGTGTTATGAAATCTTCTTTTATATTCGTATATTGAGTGGTTTATTCCTTTGTCAGATGCGATGATGATTTCGTTCATTGCGAAAGTCTTTAGAGATTTTTGGAAATATATAACAAGCTGAGATCATATATCTGATTTTGTTTATGTGTCTTTTAAATCGAAAAAGATGTGGTACCATAACAAATGTTATGAGTATATTTTTATATTGTGTAATATTAAAAGGGGTAATGCCATCGAAGATCATTGATGATGTGTTTGTCTTGATACGGCAGGTAGGTTGCGATCTTATGAAGATCATGACATTAATTCTCTCACGCACTAAAGGAAAAATGAATCTGAGATCTATTTCTCTTTATGTTCAGTGTTGTTGTGGAAGATGGAGAATATTCTGAGATCTTATTAGACATTGTGGATTTGTTATGAGGTGAGTATTGTTGTTGATTGAAGATGGATTTGGTATATATTGATGAGGCTGTGATGTTTGTTGTAATGGGTTCGAGTCTGTCCTCTTCACTTCTACATTTCTGTTGGTTTCATTTTCTCACCGACTCATTTGAGTTGACCGAATGTAACTCGCGGTATACAATACCGAGTGTGTGACGTCGGGTTAGGGTTAGATCCGGGGTTGGTACTGGTGGATCTAAGATCGGTTCACACTGTGTTCTGATACTTGTCTCGGTTCCTTAAGGAAGCCAACACGTGTCGGTTTCACAAAAATGTAACCTCGTTTACAACTGTGTTCACATGTATTTTGACTCGTTCGGTTCAAGTTGATTTGAACTCGTTCGGTTCTCCGTGTATTATGAATCTCGTTCTCGAGTTTTCGTGGGTTGATTGTCGAACCTCGTTTCGGTTTGCTACTATTACCCAAAACATGAATTGAGTGTTGCTTTCTCAAACATATGAATTTGTAAAAAAAAGATAAGCTCAAAGAAATAAGCTGTGTGATTGAAGACTAGAAAATAAGTTTATCCAATGAGCCTAAGGGAAAACTGTTAAGAAGAGAAGGAATTTTATTCGACAATAATTGAAACCAACAAAATGTGTAGAAGTCCAAAATAAATAGTTGGATTATCGAAGTCATAAAAGATGCGAAAATGTGAATTGTTACATATAGCTACCAAGAATAAAATATCTTGTTGTGAGCAAGACATATTTATGAGGTTTGATTGGAAGACAAAAATATCACCGAATACTGTAAAAGGAAATAACTACAGAATTCGTGTCTATAGCTGTTTCCTTACATCAGTAAGAGATGCTGCACACCCTTGAGGTAAAGTGAGCAGATAAATGAGGAAATGCATGCCAATTTTTCCAGTTAATAAACAACTAAGATGGCTAGAGCTTGAACACACTTACTTGCATATCTAAGTATTTACTTACTAGTCCATGTGACTCACATTAGAAATAATGTATAGATAGTCAATAAATGGAATGATAAATTGCAATTACTTTCACCAGTGATGGAACACTCATAATGTTGCCAGATCCAGTGGGAGTAATGCATTTTATAAAAGAAAATGACAAACTTGCAATGTTGTCAAATTCAGTGGGAGTTATGAGCTGTTTACCTCATAAACATCTTACTTTATTTATGGCGTGGCTTGAAATAATAAATTATTTTCCAAGTGTGAAACATGTTTATTTAGTAAAGAATCATTGTGTATTATCTTTGATAACTTGTTGCCTTTGAGATGTCGCTTCCGTTTAAAGTTATCTTTAATAGTTATGCACGATTTCTTATTAATCGATGGAGTTCTATATACACTAGCTATTAGTTTAACACATCCATATTGTTGATACAAACTAACTAACTAGTGTGGTGTTGTTTTATGCAAAGAAGTTGTACCCTGCATAAGTGGGAGAAATCTTTATTGTGTACAAGGAACAACTTAGAACAATATGACTAATGGTTTCTTGACTGTAAAGTAAGAAAACTATTACTCTACTAGGACTCCTACACACTTAATGCATGTAGCCCTATTAAGAGAATGTGTCAAGACAAAAAGATAAGCTACATGATTATGTTTTCTTGAAAATCATAAACATGGAGTTTGAAATTAACTTAAACTTACTATTAATCTACTTTAGTTTAATAATTGTTATATCTTCCACTTAAAGACATGTCCTTTACTTGTGAAAAGACTTATAACGTAAAGTAAAAATTTATCTTGTTATGTCTTCTTGTTAAAAACATGTACATGAAGTCATTGACTTGGTCAAAGACTTATAACGAATAGTAATGTATTGGATGTTTATGTCTACTTCTTAGTACATACACATTAAGTCATTGACTTGTTCAAAAGACTTATAAAAGTATGCAATTGGCTTAGTAACACTATTGATACCATTACATTTTAACTTAAGTTAGTATAATAGGAAAAGCCATAAATGTTGTTAGAAATATTACGATATTTTATCTATACATTTCCTTTGTGTTTTGGTGATGACAAACATGTAATTTATAACACATAACGTAAAATGCTTAAGTTACATGTGATCACAAATCATCAATGCATTCATACGACAACATCTCTCGACATCTCAAGACTGCTTCAACGAAGTTTGCACCCGACGTAAATCACTTAAGGTATGAATAAATAAATGTTTAATTTATTTTATGATCAAAGAAATTTTTACTTTTCTTAAACCTTACATTTTTATAAAATGTTACAAACATCTTTAAAAACTTATACAAAACATTTTTGCATTTAAAAGAAATGCTTTATTCAAAATAAATATTTTGAATTCAAATTTTCTATCTAAAAACGGCTAGAAATGTTCCAAAAAACAACCTCCTCTCGAAAAGACAAAAAAGGAGCATCTAAGCCTGGGAGGCCCCCTTAGTGATAAGGGGGCCGGGACATGAATTAAGGGGCCGAACAGACAAAAAAATCTCCCCTGATTGCCTATAAATAGTAGACTGTTTCCAACAGACTTTTCACCTTTTGCACCTATTTTCTTTCTGTCCCAAATCAATTTATACATCTCACACATATTCTAAAATACCTTTGATCATGTAATCATAAGCATTTGTTTTCATGTGATTCAAGCTTATTCCTTCAAGCACAAGAGAAGAACTCTCGTTATCATCAAGATACGAAGTTATGTAGTTTAGTTAGTGCATTTGTGACATGTCTTACATTCACAATGTATAGATCAAGTCCATGTATTCCAAACTTGTGTAATAGTTAGATCGTGGTGATCATAGAGATTATAGATAGATCGTGGTGATCGTAGAGAGAATAGATAGATCGGGGTGATCATGTTAGTATTTAGGTGAAGTGAAGTGTTGATAGTGCGGTTAGTATTTTAATCCTCAAAATACAATGTGTGTGGTAGATTGGTTCTAGCTAAGATTAGAACTCGACATCTAGCTTAGTGTCGGAAAATATTATAAGCGACGTTGTGTGGTTTGTTATGTTAGGCCATAAACATAACGGGTTTGGTTGTACCCGAAGAACAACTCGACATCTAGCTTAGTGTCGAAAAATTATGTAAGCAATGTTGTGTGGTTTTCTCCACCGAGAAGGGAGCTTGTTGACTAGTTAAGTAACTCTCGAGTTGGGTACTCGAGAAGTAGAGTAGGGCGAAGAAGAGCTTCGTGACCAAACCACTATAAATCATCGTGTCCTGTTTGCACTTTCTTTTACCTTTCGCTTTACATTTTTATTTACCTTATCGCCTTATATTTATATTAGCATTAGATCTATATTTGTGTTGATTGTTGCTTATAGAGTTTGGATGATGATTGTGTTATGGATAGAAGTTAGTATTGTGATTATGTTTATATTTCTATGACACGTTCTAATGAATATAGATGTATTATTCACACTTCTCATATTGCGTTCAACTTGATCGATAATTTGATACAAAACTTTTTACAGTTTTTAAATGGAAAACGTATTCACCCACCCTCTATGATTTCCACAATTGTAGCCGAGCCCACGTACACAATTTCAAAACAAATGGTTTTAAAATTTGAGTACGATCCATGTATCAAATTACCTATTAAGGGGGATTAAATATGAAAAGTGTTTTTTTGCTTAACTTGTATTAGTTTTGTTGATTAAATACACTTAGTATACTAGCTCGAAGTAAAATGATGCTTCAAAATAAGTGTTTTATGTTTGGTATCAAGCTCAGTAAGTTCTGCTTCTTTCCGTTAAGTCACTAAATGATTTTATACAAAAAATGCGAATCGGAGTGTAAGATGGCGGCCCCCTTAGCTCCTGTCCGGCCCCCTTATCAATCAGGGGCCACCTGTCTGATTCGACAGATTTTTAGAAACTTTGAAAATTCATATAAAAGCAACCGTAAGTCTGTAGAAGTCGTGCCACCCGTCATTTTAAAGATAATTGAGTCTACTTTCATTTAAAAATACTTTCAAGTATTTATACCAAACTTAAGTAAGTCAAAAATGCAAAATACTACATAGTGGTATAAAAATTGTGTGTCGTTTTGACGTAAAACTTTTATTTTACTTTTTCCTTCGAGTCAGGCATTTCTAGTGGGTATATTTGAAAAATGGTGTAATTAACTTTTCAAAAATATTAAAATTGGTTAATTTTTAAAATGGGGAGGAAACTAATTCATTTTTAAACAAAACCGAGCCAAGTATACATTGTTGTATACAAAACGACGACAAGTGCTTTTATGTGTTATGCTATATGATTATGTGCACTTCTTTGTGTCTTAATTTTGTTTATTGAAATTATTAAATGATCGTTGCTATTTGAAATTGATCTAAGTGACTATCTAAGCACATGTGTCATGTACACTATTCGTTTGTAGCTAGTTTTCCAGATTATGCCTAACTAGAACTTATGCTAGATTTCTTGCATTAAGATTGTGAAATTGTTCTTGCATTGCATATAGAAAAATATCTCTTTGTTTGCAAATGTTACATCAACATAATGTAAACCTTATTAAACATAACAACTCACTTAGGTCATCATTTTAAATGTCCTCACACTTAATACTTGTCTTAGGATTAATGGAACGCACTATTAAAATATCTATTTATTTTCATTTAGATGAGTGTTTGTGAGGGTCAAGAAAGATCTCGATTCTATATCGATTCATTATTCAAATTATGATTGATATATTTATCAAATCTAATTGACATGTTTTGGGTATGGACATGATATTATCTTGGATCTACATACTCAATCACACTTGAGTGATATGAAAATGATTACATCCTTTTCTAGATGAAAAGAATATGCATCGGATCACAACTCACACTTGTGTTGATGCCATATTGAGTCTACTTTTCCAATGGTTGTGTTCCAAATATTAGACTAATATGTTTAATACATGCATAAAATACACAATGAAGTAGGATTGACGACTTGGATGTTTCGTCTAAAATATTCAAGCAATTTGCATTGCAATCAAATTGGTAAATGTGTCATTTCCAAAAAGCCAAACACGAGCAAACTAACAACATATGTAAACTTTGCTCATACAACTTAAAAGCAGAACACAAATCTCAAATTCACATTTAGCTAAACTCTTAAATAAGAACAATATTCGTGTTCATCTACCTAGGATAACATGATGTTTGAGAAACATTATGTTTAATGAATTCATGCACTTATCGTATTTAACGACTGACAAAGGATAATATATATCCTAAGTATTTTGGTTTCTTTGTGGCATGAATGGTTGTGTTACAAGATAATACATTACATATTATATGAGAAACACAAGTTATTAGAATTAAAAAATAACATATCACAATATTTGTCAATGCATAAACAAGTAAAAATACATTTATTCAAATACTTATTCAATTATGGTATATAACATTGATAAGAATACTAATTTTTAAAAAGCATATTTGCTTAAAAATAAAATATGTCTCTTTTGAATCATTTATAATTAAAGAATCACAAAGTCAATTAAGATAAATAATTTTGATGAGATTCATTTCACAAGACATGCAAAGGAGCATTCTTAAAACACTCTCAATATAACATATTTTTCATTGTCACAAATAAGCACATCTCTTGGCTTTTGAAAAACCAAACACGTTAAATATAGCATGTGACAACTACACATGTAAGATGACTAAATATAAGACATCTATTAAATCAAGCAATATGTAATCAAAATCAAACAACCTATAGATCTTGAACAAAAGATTAAAACATCTTGCTTACGCTTCTCTAAGAACTCCACATATCTTGATTAGGATTATGCGAACCGGAATTAAAGAATGTTAGTTGAGTCATGTTAGGCCCTTTATGAAAAGATAATACAAATTTTATCTTTGCTATACTTCATTAGGCAAATATAAGAATTCTATTTTGTTTAACATGAGAATGAATACTGGAGAATCTATTGCACTAGAAATTTAATTTGACCTAATGGTTGAATTTCTTCTAGGAGTGAAGTTGGGTTCGGTGTATAACCCGTAAAAATGGTCGTGTTTATCCTGAATTGAGCACCACTAGTGATAGTCTCATATTCATTCTCTAATTTGATTAAATGGCTCTTCCTAAATATGCCTAATGATAGACTACATCGACAGACTTTGTATCTCATTAGGAGTGCACACTAAGCACGTAGAAATTAGGCTTCTCCTTAGTCAATCTGGACACAATGCACCTGACATATGTTCTTTAAAGTTTCAAGATGATAACTTGCTCCCATGTAATGCAATTATATGTCTTCATGATTATCTTGATGCTCAACGTTTAATTGCTTAGCTATTAAATACATGTGTATTATAAAGGCGTTTGTCTTTTCCTAGCAATTTAGATAAAATATCTCTTAGTTTATCTAAATAACACATGCTCCTTAAATGTTTACTGATGCTAACGGTTTTACATGACGATTAGATTTAAATATTTATCATGTTTTGTATGCGTCATCTTACATGACTTACGTGTTAATTGTACACCTACATTATGTTAGCTTAATGGATGAGAATTAATGTTTAAATGTCATATAGTCTTACACATTAATCTCGTTGATTATTGTGTTGATGCATGCTTAGATAAACTTGCATGCCTATATCTATATGTCTTATGCATCTAGGGTATTTTATTTTCCTCCACACTAGAATTATTTTTCTTGCGTCCAGTGTCACAAATCTTAAAAGTCAAATGAGTACATAAATGGTCTTATATCTCCTAGAGTCTTCACTCACACATTCCCTTAATCATCATCTCGCTTTCTTTTAAATGATCCAATTCTTTTGTCAAAGGAAGGTTAGATACAAATCTAATACACCTCAAAGTAGGTTTGACAACTTAAATATTTCATCCGAAATATTCAAGTATATTTAACTTGCGATCGCAAACGTTAAAGGTCATATCCAAAAATTTATATTCAAGCCTTTTAACAACATATGTTAAAACGCTCTTCCAAAAGCTAAAAGCTAACATATGTTAAAACGCTCTTCCTTAATACACACACCTTGAGACTAAGTACATTCACTTCCGTTAGTCCATTCCGTCCCCATAGAAATGTCATGATGTTTTATCGTCATGCTCACCTCATACACAATGAGGATCAAACATTATCCATCGATCTTAGGATAGAAAGCTCATAACATTTGTCATCATTTCCTCCGTGACAATGTCTAAAAGGAAATATCTTCATCGAAAAAGTTCCGTCGGAAGACAACATCGCCGGCATCCTCACCAAAACACTCAAACGTGAACCATTTAATTATTTACGTCTAGGTCTAGGAATGATGAAACAAATCTCATAAACATATCATTCTCATTTTAATAGTCTTGTTACTATTAAATACATTCAATTAAATCTAGCTCAACTTAATTATTTTATCCGAAATGTTTAAGCATTTTTAATTCGCGAAATGCAAATTAAAATGACACTCATTGTTCATGTCTAATTCGTTTCACAAAAACCTTAATCACGCCTCTATTATTATATAGATGGTTAATATCTTCCGTTCACATTTCCGCTACCACCTTTAAGACAACCTCGTACCTCATCGTATGATTGTTCTATGAACATTCGCAATACTCAAGAAGAGCTACATAACTTCGTGGATGAAGTTCGTTGTATGTTAACCGTCATCCGTCATGACTTGTCAAGCTCATCGCTTTCCATATTTATTGCATTCACAATTTATGTCCCGGATGAGCACGAATTAAAAAGGGGAAAATAAAAAAAACAAAAAGGGAAAACACACTTGTTCACATATATCCTTTAACCAAATACTCTTAAGAACTCACATTTTTGATTCTTATTCACTAGAAACCAACTTACAAGAACACTCACTTCCCTTTTAACTCAAGTACACCCCGCGCACTAGGCCGAAATTAATTCAAGCCTCTTAACCCGTATGTCAATTATACACAAAAACTACAAGATACACTTCTACCATACACTCAAACCTCATAACTATTCTTCACTCTTGTTAGTGATCAGTAGTTCTAGTACATCCTCAAACCACCAAAGTGAAATGGAAAACCGAGTCATCCTTACCACTACCAATCTCGGAGTAATCCACTAGTATCTTACAAAGAAGATTCAACCATGTAACCATCTAATAGTGAGTTACCACCACTACAACCCATGGAGGTTAAACACCTTTCACAATGCACAAAGAGTCATCCTATGGATCAACGGGTCATCCTCATATCCCGACACTCATAAGCATTTGTGCCTATGTTGTCAAAAGTCAAGTGAATTTCGTAATGAAATACGTCTCATCCTCAAACTCAAATCCTTATACCCATAGTCTATCACTACACAACAAAGCCCTTAACATCTAAAATTCTAAACCATTGAAATTATCTCCTCAAGAACATCCCACACCCGTTCTCTAATCATCCAATCATTTCCACTTTCTAGCAAGTGAAGAACACAAAGAAGATATTCAATCTTCAAGTGTTGATGAGTCATCACAATGTCGTGTCTTTTATTTTTTTCACCATGAAAGAACTACTACCTTATTAACTATTTTTACCTTTGTGCCGTCAACATTAACAAACCAACAAAAGACACCCAACAAACCTATAGTCAACATCTTCCCTCTCCATTCCCACTCATCCTGCTTCGTTTATGTTTCCTTATACAATATCATTATCATCAACATTTAGTTTGACCTAAAGTCTTACGATAATGTTTATCTTTAAACACCCCAAACATGAGAAGCATACATAATGCTTAACAAAGAAACCTTGAGGATTTAGGAATCTCTCAATACAACCCTTAGTCTATTCAAATCCATATCATTATCTTGGTTAGATGACGAGACCGTAAGGAACATGTCGATCAAAATACGTTAATACTCCTTATAAGAATGACATCTTGGAAGATGTAATTCTCATAATAATAGTGTGTCAATCAATAAACGAATTTTGTTCTCGTTTATTAATGACGGTATTATACCGAAGGGTGTTGGTAAAGTCTTAGTCCTTAAGCAAGTGTCTATCAAACTTTATCATACGTCGTGATTCTTTTTATCTTGGATTTAGGTTGTATGTGTTTAGGTTTTAAATTTTCGTTTAAAATGTCATAGTTTAAAGTGCATATATCTAAGACATGCATGTCTTGTTCCCCGTTAGTGTATTGCTATATATATATAGCTATCATCGTTATTATATATATGTGCATTTTTATACTAATTTTTTTGTAGCACACTTCCGTTGCTTGATTCCTTGGTGCCCCAAACAAGGGGGAGCATACACCGAGGGGGAGTTGCAACCGTTATGACATCTACACATTTCTTGATATGTGTATTCCACCCTTATAATATTGCTCTTATACATATATCTTGTTGCACGAAACTAACCCTTGATGTAGGTTAAGAATTTACAACAAATTTGATCTATGGATCCGCTAGAGTCAATATACAATGGGATGAAAGTGTCATAGGAGTGCAATGAGATTAAGGGTACTCGAGTGTCAAAGTAGATAGGAGCAAGGCTTCACTTGGGATGATGCAAGCTCGCCTCTTTGGTTCAACGATTAAAGTATAGTAAAAGTCTCATCTAATGGAATGAATGGATTGGAGTGTCCACCTTTTTGTTTCGACAAAAGGGGGAGAAGAAGTGTAAACAAGTAACTTATACATTTTACTATGAGTTTATAGTTTACATATTTTGTCATCATCAAAAAGGGGGAGATTGTTGATAGAAATATTACGATATTTTATCTATACATTCCCTTTGTGTTTTGGTGATGACAAACATGAAACTTATAACACATAACGTAAAATGCTTAAGTTACTTGTGACTACAAATCATCAATGCATTCATACGACAACATATCTTGACGTCTCAAGACTGCTTCAACGAAGTTTGCACCCAACGTAAATCGCTTAAGGTATGAATAAATAAATGCTTAATTTATTTTATGATCAAACGAATTTTTATTTTTCTTAAACCTTTCATTTTTATAAAATGGTACAAACATCTTTAAAAACTTATACAAAACATTTTTGCATTTAAATGAAATGCTTTAATCAAAATAAATATTTTAAATTCAAATTTTCTACCTAAAAACGGCTAGAAATGTTCCAGAAAACACCTCCCCTCGAAAAGACAAAAAAGGGAGTGTCTAGGCCTGAGCGGCCCCCTTAAATATAAGGGCGGCCCCCTTACACTAAGGGTCTGGCACATGAGCTAAGGGGGCCGGCCAGACAAAAAATATCCCAGCTTTGCCTATAAATAGTGGACTGTTTCCAATAGATTTTTCACCTTTTGCACCTATTTTCTTTCTGTCCCAAATTAGTTTATACATCTCACACATATTCTAAAAAACTTTTGATCATGTAATCATAAGAATTTGTTTCCAAGTGATTCAAGCTTATTCCTCCAAGTGCAAGAGAAGAACTCTCGTTATCGTCAAGATACAAAGTTATGTAGTTTAGTTACTACATTTGTGACATGTCATACATTCACAATGTATATATCGAGTCTATGTAATCCAAACTTGTGTAACAGTTAGATCGTGGTGATCATAGAGAGTATAGATAGATCGTGGTGATCGTAGAGAGAATAGATAGATCGGGGTGATCGTGTTAGTGTTTAGGTGAAGTGAAGTGTTGATAGTGCGGTTAGTATTTTAATCCTCAAAATACAATGTGTGTGGTAGATTGGTTCTAGATAAGATTAGAACTCGACATCTAGCTTAGTGTCGGAAAACATTATAAGCGACCTTGTGTGGTTTGTTATGTTAGACCATAAACATAACGGGTTTGGTTGTACCCGAAGAACAACTCGACATCTAGCTTAGTGTCAGAAAATTATGTAAGCAATGTTGTGTGGTTTTCTTCGTCGAGAAGGGAGCTTGTTGACTAGTAAAGTAACTCTCGAGTTGGGTACTCGAGGAGTGGAGTATGGCGAAGAGGAGCTTCGTGATCGAACCACCATAAATCATCGTGTTCGGTTTGCACTTTCTTTTACCTTTCGCTTTACATCTTTATTTACCTTATCGCCTTATATTTATATTAGCATTAGATCTATATGTGTGTTGATTGTTACTTATATTGTTTGGATGATGATTGTGTTATAGATAGAAGTTAGTATTGTGATTATGTTTATATTGCTATGACATGTTCTAATGAATATATATGTCTTATTCACACTTCTCATATTACGTGCAACTTGATCGATAATTTGATACAAAACGTGTTAGCATTAATTATATTAAGTCAAACAAGAATGTTATCGGTCTTAGAAAGTCAAACTAGGTCTTGTATTGTAATAGGCTAGTCGGGTTCAACAGGCTTGGATTGTAATCTAATATTGTCCGTGTTTCGGGCTCAAAGCCCAAGTTAAACCAAGCCCGGCCCGTTTAGAAAGCCCAAGTGCCTAGCTAGCAAGGCATGGGTATAAATAACCCTCTCCACACATGGAGAGGGTGTTGGTTACATTTTCTCACATATTTGTAACTCACCATTCTCTCTAATCTAGTTGTTTCTCTCTCTAAAAAAAATTTTGAAAAAGAAAATAGAAAAATATAAAACCTAGAAAAAAAAATATAAAATCAGAAAATTTTCAAAAATACCAAAAAGAATCTTCTCGACATGTCTCTTGGAATCGATAACATTTACGTACCTAGAAATGTTGATTAACATCGACACATGCGTGTAAATAAAGTTTGAACAGGAGTTTTAAATGCTTTCAAAACATGTCATTTCTAAATTTTTCTCGATGACTGATGTACATTTCAGTGCATAACTCGGTCTCGAATGTCACAGGGAAGTGTAAGCTTCAGTACGCTTACTCTAAAATAGAAGAGAAGTCTT
>BQNB010057526.1:0-38177 GCA_026074375.1 Tanacetum coccineum | reverse complement strand
TGAACAAGTGAAGCTTCGAGCTTATGTAACAAATACTTTGTTAAATCCAATGTATCGGTTTTAAACGACTTTTTGGTCGTTCTATATATATCTTGTGTTATTGATCTATGAAGTAACATGCCCCGGACCCTTATTCCGCTGCGACCCAATTTGGGGGTGTTACATAAATGATCAAAATATACGAAGAAAAAAAGAACTTAAGGAGACACCACCATAGACTATAAGGTCCGTTCAACTAGGCACACTACTAGCTGTTTTTAACTAAAATTCAAAATCCAAAGTAAATTACTTTTAGATATAAATCATTATAAATTATAAGGGTGAGCATGGTTCGGTTTGGTTCGGTTTTTGTATAAAACCGAAATCGAACCGAAAAATTTCGATTTTTGATTTTTAGAAACCATTCGGTTTCGGTTTTGTGTCGGTTTGGTTTTTCGGTTGTCGGTTTATTTTCGGTTTGGTTTTTCGGTTTTTCGGTTTCTATACGACTTATCAAGCTTTGCTTTTGCAAAGTCGATTTGGAATATATCATAAACCAACACCTTCAAAGCTTTAAAGAAACAATTCAAATAAGAAAAACCAAAGACACAACAATGATAATAAGAAACAAATGACCATATAAAACCCTTAAAAAGTTATTTATGTATTATAAAACAACACAATAACAACGATAAAAACCTAATAAACATAAAAACTAATAGAAGAGAACTTATTATGCGTCATAAATGGCATGTATAAAAGTATATGAAACAAAGAGTAGTTACTCGACATGATATAGTTAATCTAGCGGAGCATATTCATCGTCCATTAGCTTCGATCACAACTTATTTTTGTTCCCATGTTTATAAAGGTCGGTTCGGTTTATATCGGTTTTATTTTAATGCTAAAACCAAACCGAACCAAAAACTTCGGTTTTTCCAAAATCCGAAAACCGAACCATCGGTTTTTCAATCGGTTTCGGTTTTTTAGGTTTCGGTTCTTCGGTTTTTTTCAGTTTAGGTTCGGTTTTTCGGTTTCATGCACACCCCTAATAAATCATTTGTCAATGAGGAATATTATTGGATAACTATGCAACAAAAACGTACTGCTTTTGAATTAGGTCAACCACATCAAGAGGTTAGTTAACTGCTCATTTTTACGTTATTATAGTGTTTATTCAATTTGACCTTCTATTGGTACACACTTGGCACTTTTAATTGGCTCTTTGGTGTTCCACATGCTAACGGTATATCTTCTTTTGTTATTTGGCTCAATGTGGAAGTTGTTGACCAATCCCTTAAAGTTTCTCGGTACTTCCTTCATAGTTCCAGCTCAAAAAGGAATTCAGCTATGAAAAGTATTCAAGTTGACTTGTTAAAGTCAATGTAACTAACTAGCGTAGTTACTACTTTTTACGTCTTTAAAGTCAAAATATAGATTTTTTACATGAAATCTCTTGTGTTGGGAGTTTGTTGGGAGTCAAGTTATTTCCAGATTGGTGCAAAGACTTCAACAAAGTAGCACAATTCGTGGTCAATCATCCCACATATATACAATAAATATAATATAACCCACAAGAAACTTTCATAGATCTCTATTATCTATGTCATCTAAGTGATACTATGTTAGAAAATTAATGTAATAATACTACAAACGAATTTCGTTCAAAAAAAAAAAAAATACTACAAACGAGAAACAAATGAGCAACAAACACAACGTGATTTAATTCAGCCAAGCACGAGAAGATAATTTGGTGCGAAAGATTTATGGTATTCTTGTAAGGCATATGGGCAGGTTGTTGATGTTTATATACCGGATAGAAGATCCAAAGCAGTTTTAGGTGACCTTGTCAATGAAATCCAATCCGCGTTTGTGGCTGATAGACAAATATTAGACGGGCCGTTTATTTTAAACGAGATTGTTCAATGGTGTAAGAAGAGGAATAAGCAAGCTATGGTTTTCAAGGTTGATTTTGAAAAGGCGTATGATTCTGTTAGATGGGATTTTGTAGAAGACATTTTGAGGAAGTTTGGTTTCGGTGATAAATGGTGCACGTGGATTCGAAGTTGTCTTCAGTCATCAAGGGGTTAGGTTATTGTTAATGGTAGCCCCACGGAAGAGTTTCAATTCTACAAAGGTCTCAAGCAAGGTGACCCGTTATCTCCCTTTCTTTTTATTTTAGTCATGAAAAGTCTTCATATTTCTTTTCAAAGAGTTGTAGATGCTGGGCTTTTTAAAGGGATTAAGTTGGGGTCTTCTCTTCAAATGTCTCACTTGTTTTATGCGGATGATGCCATTTTCATGGGGCAATGGAACCAATCTAACATTGATACGATTACACGGGTTTTGGATGTGTTTTATCGTGCATCAGGATTGCGGATTAATATGCACAAGAGTAAACTCATGGGAATTTCGGTGGATGCTGATTTGGTTAAGCAGGCTGCATCCAAGATTGGATGTATGGTTCTCAAAACTCCATTCCAGTATCTTGGCTCTAGAGTGGGAGATCTGAGGTCGCGGATTCAGTCGTGGATTGAAATCATTGAGGGTATGGAGGCTAGATTGTCTAGGTGGAAAGTTAAGACCCTTTTTATAGGAGGGAGATTAACTCTTAACCAATCTGAGTATAGGTGCGATTAACATAAATCATTATGTCCATGTTTAAAGTCCCGAATCAGGTGCTTACAAAAATTGGAGTCTATAAGAGGCGAATTTATGAATGGCACGGATGTTAAATCCGATGAAGCCGAGCTGGGTCCGAATGGAAGAGTGTAATGGCATCCAAAGATGCAGGTGGTCTTGGTGTATCGAGTCTATTCGCTCTAAATAGGGCTCTTATGTTCAAATGGGTGTGGAGGTTTATCTCCCAAAAAAACTCATTATAGGCTCGGGTGATTTCAGCTTTACACGGTGATGCGGGTAAAATTGGTAAGCAAATTACTTCCACTTACCCATCTACATGGCTTACTATCGTTCAGGAAGTCGAAGTGTTGAAGATGCAAGGTCTTAACCTTTTGAGTTTCATTAATCCGAAGCTGGGGAATGGCCTGAATACGTCCTTTTGGGATGTCCCTTGGCGTGGAGACACTGCTCTTAAAGAGCTGGCTCCTAGAATATATGCGCTAGAAACGTTGAAAGATATATCGGTCGCGGCGAAATTGTCTCATGGCGGTTTGGTTCAATCTCTTCGTAGAAATCCGAGGGGTGGTGCTGAGCAAGTTCAATTGGAGCTGCTCCAGGACATGATACATGGATGTATGCTTAGTAACTCTAATGATAGATGGTCGTGGTCTCTTGATGGTGGGGGTGACTTTACGGTTTCTTCGGTTAGGAAAGCAATTGATAACCATATTCTTCCAAAGGGCATTACAAAGACGAGGTGGATTAAGGAGGGTCCCATAAAGATCAATAATTCCAGCTTGAAAGTTACAGAATATTGCTTCCCTACCAGGTTTAATATGTCCCGAAGAGGTATGGAAATTGATTCGATTTTATGTCCGTTGTGCAATAGTATGGCTGAATCATCTAGGCATCTGTTTTTTTCGTGTAATTTCATTCGTGACATTATGCTAAAGATTAATCGTTGGTGGGAGGTGGATCATAGGGAGTTCGACTCCTATGACGAATGGTTAGAATGGTTGGCGTCTATTCGGCTTCCCATGAAAGTCAAGAAGGTGTTCGAAGGGCATATGATGTCTGTGGTGAGTGGTATACTTGGAATTGGCGGAATAAGAAGATATTTGGCCATGAAACTTCCCCAAAGGCGAGAATTTTTGATGAAATTGTGTCTCGGTCCTTTCATTGGATTCGATTTAGAAGTAAAGCTAGTTTTAGTTGGAATGAGTGGCTTAAAAACCCTAATCTTATTTCGTTGTAATTTTCTAGCTCCTTGCTAGTGTTTTTGTTTAATAAAATCGCCGTTCAAAAAAAAATTTCAAAACTCTTATAACAAAAAATGATCATCATGTATTTGAGGGAATCAAAAGAACGACATCACTAGTTATAAAGTTTTTTATAAAATCCCGTGTATTACACGGTTTTTTTTTTAATTTTGTTTTTTCAGTCTTTGATATTTAGAATGCTTCAAGTTTTTATGTTTGTGCTCATTAGTTTGTTACGCAAAGAGTGGGATTTCCGCTAAGGTAAAACCCAAGTTCGAACAAATAACGAGTCTTATTTACGTTTATTCTCCTAATTTTGGTGTATAAAAACTCTTTTATTTATTAACCTATTACTTAACCAAATTCATATAGTTTTTAAGCCGGAAATTTATAGCAGTTTTGCGCAGCCAAATATTTATAATGTTAAAGGAAAAGAATCTGTATGCGTCTCAAGGTGGACCAATAATCTTATCTCAGGTTAATTTATGTTAAGCTTGACACAAATATGATATGACTTATCATTTAGGTTGGAGGAGTGGAACGTGGAGTGTGAGATGACTCAGACCATGAGTCGGTGTCGACAGGGGAGACGTGTGAGATGAGGAGGTGGTGGAACTCGCCTTCGAGACGCGCCATAGGGATTTGGAAGGTGGAGCTGACTTTTCTGTTGACTTGTGGGACGGTGTCGTTTTGGAAACTTGCTACTAAAAAGGGTGGGGGAGTAGGGTTGTAAACGAACCGGACGAACACGAACGGAGGCTTGTTTATGTTCGTTCATTTAATTTTAACCGGAAAAATAAACGAACACGAACGTTTAGACGGACGAATTTTCTTGTTCATGTTCGTTTTTTAAGAAAATTAGTTGTTCATGTTCGTTCATTAAGAAACTAAACGAACCTTAAACGAACATAAACGATCGAACATAAATGAACGTAGAAAAAAACATAAAATATTATCAAATTATGCGTAATAATATGTTTTATTAGTGTTGTTTTATTTAAACATACCAGATTTAAAAGTATATAATTAAAAGATATGATACACGAACATAAACGAACATTAATAAATGCCTAATTCTTTACATTCACGAAGCATAAAAAGCTAACGACGTGACTTGTGTTCATGTTCGTTCATTTAACTAAACGAACGTAAAATAATGTTCATGTTCGTTCATTTAATAAATAAACGAACATGAACGAACTCTTTACTGAACGGTTCATGAAATGTTCACTGAACGTTCAGTTCATTTACAGCCCCTACGTGAGAGGATTGATGGACTCGATTGAGAGGAGGTTGGTAGCCAAAGCGCATTTTTGTTCCTTTTTTGGTATCCAGAAAAGGGATAGGTGTTGGTAAGTTGCTTGAAAGACGCAATTTATGTTTGCAATATAAAATACGAAGGTGGATGCATTTTGTGCACATTTTGGCGTTTGTCTTATTTTAAAAGTTACATTTTTTTTTTTTTTTGAAAGGCAAAATTTTAAAAGTTAAAGTGGGGATATCCAAAACAAATAATGTAAACAAAAAGATCTTGTTATTATAATTATACACGCTGCACGGAGTTGTTTACTAAATTTTCAGTAATGTGTTTTTACTATAAAAACTATAGTTTAATATTGTTTTTAGAGTAAACTGAGCAAAAATCCTCCCTATGGTTTTAGTTTGTGGCTCATATCATCTCTAGCCGTGATACTTATTGGTCACTAATCATCCCTGAGTGGTGAAATGTTCGGACAAAAAATCAACCCTCTAGGGAAGATTTTTGCAAAACTTTTGTTAAAATAATTTGCAAAAATCATCCCCAATAAAGATGATTTTTGTCGGACATTTGGCCACTCAGGGATGATTAGTGGCTAATAGTATCGGCAAAGAAGATTAATGCCACAAAGCACAAACCCAGGGATGATTTTTTCAGTTATACTTCATTTTTTTATAATTAGTGGTTTTTATTTTGGTTGTAATATTTTTTTACGAAACGTAGATAAAGCTCGTATATAGTATTTTTAAAAAGTGTAACAACAAACACTTTAATAAACAGAAGTTTTACTTATAAACCTAGTAGGCCGTTATTGCAATTGATAATTTTTAGAGTAAACATGCAAAAATGCCATCTCTGTGGTTTTTGTAGTTTGTGGCACTGCAATTCATCCCTCGTTGATCCTATAAGCACAATTCATCCCTGAGTGGCCAAGTGTACCGCCAAGAAATCATCCTTAATGTAGGATGATTTATTGTGTGCAAAAAATATTTAGCAAAAAATCATCCTCTAAGGATGAATGTTGCCGAACGTTTCACCACTCAGGAATGATAAGTGCCAATAGTATCGGCTAGGGATGATTAGTGCAACAAACTACAAACCACAAGGATGATTTTTGCAGTTTACTCTAATTTTTTTATCTCAGTTTAATTATTAATGTGGAATATTGATTGGTTGGGGTTACGATTTTAAACTGTTGTAAATTCAGCTATCATAACATTTTATATGTTTTTCTAGATAATAAAGAACACCAATATAATGACAACATATCTTAATATTACGAAAAACATGGAAAAACTATTTTAATACCTATCTGTTGCCAATTGACCCACCGGTTAATATGGATTAAATTGGGTAAGTATTTATCATCTAATGGGTTTTGTTAGGTTGTATACTAAATATTCAAGATGAGGATAATTGGTATTTCATGTAAAACACAAAGTATAACAATTACCAATGACTCTAGGCGAGTCTAGCTAAGTTGAAATGAAAAAATTAGAATACTATTTTTCTACTCATTATATACTGAAATTAACAATTTTAAAACTGCCGGTAAACCCGACCCGAGTCCAACCCGTGCTCTCAAATTACCGTTTAACACGTTAGCCCGAATCTCAAATCCTTTTGTTTAAATATTTTAACCTCCAATCAGCTCTTCATGAGCGAATGCCAAAAGAGTAATGGAGTATTACAACCTTACGGTAAGTATAAATAAATAATCAAGTCACTACTTTCCAAAGTTGACAAAGTTGTGACGTATGTTGAGGGTTAGCTTTTAGATATTGTTTATACCATGAATCGTTCTCGACATTAAAACTGTCAATCAATTAGATTTAATTTCTCATGGTAAGAACATAAAAAATAAATAGATTAACCAATACATATTATTTTTGAGTTAGCCAAAAGATGAACTTTGATAATAAAGCAAGAGTTGTAAACAAACCCAATCTCGTTAATTAACTAACTCACTAAGTACATGAGAGAACTAAAAAGATCATAATAAAACTTAAGAAGGGCTGACTTGTTAGGAAAGCAACAACTAAAACTTGAAACTAATACAGTAGAATACAAAGTCGTAAGTTGACACGTTTCATAAGATTTACAAACATGCTTCATCTGAGAACACTCTAGACGGCCAAATCGGTAACCATCGGATCGATTTAGTCAAACAGCACCAGTTTCGGTCAAACGAGCCAAAACCGGTTTGTCCCAAACCCTGACCGGTTTGGAACCGGTTTGTTTACCGGTTGAGCCGAAAACCGGTTTCCGGTTTGGAACCGGGTTCGTTCCGGAAAACCACTAAACACCGGTTTTGACCGGTTGTATTTATTTTTTTTTTTGGTGTTGTATACTAATAAACTGATAACCATCAAACTTTTATTGAATACAAACCATAATATTACATAAACGAAATACAACATAAAGGAAATACATAAATTAAATACAACAAAAGATTAGGAAATACCGACACAATACTAGTAGTAGTTAACCATGTGACAAAGACCCTCCTCTCCGGTTTGGTCATCTTCGCTCCGCTGCTCATCGATAAATCACGACTCGTTCTCCTGAAGACAAAGAGCCATCGCTACTCACATCTAACGCAATTTCTTGATCGTAAGTTGTAGTGGCTTTCATTTTGTTGAACCTCGTCATAAAGACACCTTCTCACGTCTAAATAGTTCAAGAGGAGAGGTGTTTTGTTTACGCTCCGAGCTACTAAGTGATCCTCAAGCCCATGCACATCTCTAAAGACTCGCGGAAAGTTATCTGTTTTCTTCGGATTGTCAACAACCCTACCACTTGTTGAAAAGCTGATCAGATGCTACCGAAGAAGCTTTTTTTTGGACACTTAATATATCCATGACCAAGCGGGATAGAACAGGAAACTGATTTCCTTTGATTCTCAAAACCCAATACATCATAAGAAGCAAAGTCCTTGGCTGAAGTCCTGAGAAAAATCTGTTTTGAGAATATTGCTCATACTCGGAAGGACATAGAAGGATCACCCCATGACTACTTTTTTTTTGATGTTGGGTTAAAACCTGTTTAAGCAAGACGATCAGAGAGATCACGACTCACCCCCATGAATGAACCCCACCAACTTGTTGATTATCTGATAGTACCATATTTTGAATAATACATATTATACAAACCTTGGAAAGATCGTGAAACCAATCCAAAGACCTATTGCAAAACCATCATCTTCAAACTCCAAGTCCCTAGATTTAAATTCTCACTAAGATAGTCCTACCCCGGATACATTAAAACAGGGATTTAAAGCGGTTGCACAAGTAATATATCGATGTGATTGTTATCAAAATACTTCTAAAGTGTTGTTTACTTCATTGGGTTGAACCATACATGACAACACCCCCCCCACCCCCCCCTTCAGTTTTCTAAATCAGATCAATTTGCAACTTATGAAAGAAATATGTGAAGTGACCAATGAGATGTTGGGTGGAGTAAACCCCCGACAAATAACCGAGCATGTGGAAACACTTCAAGTAATGGTTTAACGAATCATAGAGTCACCCAATATACATCGGGGAAATCTTTTTAAACCTTCTACCATTCTTAGTGACCAAAATGTCATGAAAATACGCCAACGTCATTTTCTGTTTCAAACCACTTTCGAACATTTCAAAAGTGGAGTTCCATCGTGTATCAACTTACCCAATTTGGTGAATAACAAGGTTTTTTTGCATTCTTACAGACTTTAAATAACGTTGTCCCGATTTTATCACCAGATTTGAAAACATCTTTAACATTTGTTTTGAAAGACTCTTTTATTTGATTAATTATAGGGACCTTTAAACCAGCTTGCACAACAAAGTTAATGATGTGTGCAACACACATGTAGAACGGCAAAATTATGAGGAGCGACCATATGTCCTTTGTAGTTGACCTTATATTTAATTAGCAAAAACCATCAATTGTTGCTTGTTTAGCCGCTACCCATAATTTCATTGCATCACGTTTGAGAGTAGAACGACTTACATGAGTGTATCTTGGTTGCATAGTGTTCTGGAACACCCTCGTTGTCTGCTCGTGGTCAAAGTGGTTGAATGGTAACCCCCGTTGAATCACCAACCCCGCGAATTGTTCACGAAGATAATCCGACGGAAAATGAACATTTCCCCATCTCTTCCCATCGACGTTTGAGCCCCGATTCCGGATTCCTTGATTCTGCTGCCCTTTAATACGTCACAAAGTGGATGACATAATAATGAAGCATCAACTCGTGTTGGAACCCACCGACAAGAAATTAAAGCAATGCTTGCATTGAGCTTTTTTCTGACCGTTGGTCATAATGCACATGTTGAAGTCTTTCCAAATTTCATTGTTTCGAGTGGGTTTTGTATGATTTCACGAATTTCCCATTGCACTTGTTGAACCACACGGTAGTAAAGCTGAGATCCTTGAGGCGGACTCGACTTGCCATTGAGGATGGATAGGTTTTTGTTTTTTTGCTTAAGAAGGATTGTATGTAATGTAAGTTGTGATTTAAGTTGTAATACAACACCCTTATTTATAGGATAAGAAAATCAGTTATCCTATCCAGTTATCCACAAGAAAATCTAAATAGATAAGAAAATCTGATAAAGTAAATTCCCGGGACCCATTTTTATCCTAAAAAATCCGGGTCGGGTCCAAACCGGTTCCAAAAACCGGGTCCAAAAACCGGTTCCAAAACCCGGTGGCGGTCGAAAAAAGCCAAACCGGTTCCAAACCCCCGATTGGACCAAAAACCAAACCGTATTGGTCAAAACCGGGTTTGAAACCGGTGAGCGTTTTTTTCGGGTTTAGGGACCGGTTCCGGTTTGGCAACCGTTTTTTGCTCACCCCTAGAACACCTAATCATATTAAATATCAAACACAAGATCAAACACTACTAATAATAAAAAAAAAAAAAAAATAAAAAAAAAAGAAAATGCTTTTTAGACCGGTTGAATATTACATTTAGACCGGTGACTCTGACGGTCTTGAAGGGGGGAGGTCTAAAAGATTACACAGGTTATTTAGACCGTCTTAGCACCGGTGTAAAAAAGAAAAGTCGGTTACAACACCGGTCTAAAAAGTTCGTTATGCAGACCTTAGGAATGGTATTTAGACATGTTGGAGCACCGGTCTAAAAGCTTGGTATGCAGACTTATGCATGTTATTTAGACCTGTTGAAGCACCGGTCTAAATACTAATCACCGGCAAAAAAAATCTGTAATGGGTTGTTGTGTCCCAGAGTAAGCAGTTTTCACATAAAAAACAGTTAATAAGCAAATCCTGTACCCGACACTTCAATAACCAAAATCCAGTAAGCTGCTAGTTTAAATAGAAATCCATACATAATCTGGTTTAAACAAAAATCCGAACATCGTTCAAACTAAACAGCAATCCAAACAACATCTGAATTAACAAAACCACACGAGAGCTAATTGTATGTTGTCGAATAAGCACTTATCCGAGTTCCAAAAGCAAGCACTTCATCCGTAATCAGATAGGACACAACGTATGCCACTGCTCCACGGTTCGATCAATATCTTTTTCAACAAGGTGACATCGACTAGCCCACGGGATCTATATTTTAAAGGATATAAAAATACATAAATATGATATATAAACATTATAGGAGATAAAGTCAAAAACAAATAGAGCTAACGGATGCGTACGGTTTTAGGGAAGTGAATCTGATGAGTATTCACAAAATCATACATCCTTCTCATGACATAATGTCAGCTTGTTGTTGATTGCACTACAATTTAACATAATCAGAATTAGCAAACCAAACACCTCTATATGACAATAGTGATTACTTATTCTTGCCTCTAATGAAAACATACTAATACCCTTATATATGACTTGATACGAGTTTAAGTGACTGGGCACGTGACTTGCACATGCGATTTTTTTAACGACTTTACCTGCTAAGTTGCATTCCTTAATTTCCTATATCAACCCTCATTTGCATCAGATTTGTTGGTTAGATCAGCTAGTCACACTTCTAGATGAAAATTCCTTTATCATTAGAAGTTGTTGGTTGCTGGTATGGAAGCGGAGATTGAAATTCAGAAAATGCACGATGTTCCAAACACTAAAGTTGAGGTCCAGCCTTGAACCTGAACTATTCCAAACACTGAAGTGCAGCCTAAACTCAAAATCCAGCCCTGAATCTGAAGTTCAACTGATGGTTTTTGTTTAAGGTGGTTGGAGTTGTGGAATACATACGGAACAAGTTGTTGATACATCTTAAACATGTGTTGCTGTTCAAGGTTAAGAAGTCGGTACACACAGACTTGGTTATTTTTTGGGGTGTTTGGAAGAAAAAGGAGTTACAATCTGATACGGGTTCAAATAGTCTATGCAATTCAAGATCATGTGAGAGTTACATGGGAGCTTTTGGACCATACTTGATGCTGCTCTTTGAGGACAAAGAGGTTAAGAGGGATGGATTGTTACGAGCTAAATTAAGACACATGAGTCAGACATGCTGGTCAACGATACTAATACCCTTATATATGACTTGATACGAGTTCAAGTGACTGGGCACGTGACTTGCACATGCGATTTTTGTAACGACTTTACCTGCTAAGTTGCATTCCTTAGTTTCCAATATCAACCCTCATTTGCATCAGATTTGTTGGATTTAGAACAGCTATCACACTATCTAAGATGGAAATTCCTTTTTCATTAGAAGTTGTTGGTTGCTGTATAGAAATCGGAGATTTGACATTCAGAAAATGGCAAACGAGTATCCCAAACACTAAAGTTGAGGTCCAGCCTTGAACCTGAACTGTTCCAAACACTGAAGTGCAGCCTAAACTCAAAATCCAGCCCTGAATCTGAAGTTCAACTGATGGTTATTGTTTAAGGTGGTTGGAGTTGTGGAATACATACGGAACAAGTTGTTGATAACCTCTTTAAACATGTGTTGCTATTCAGGTTAAATGAAGTTGAACACACATGACTTGTATTGTTGTTTTTGGGGATGTTTGGAAGAAAAAGGAGTTACAATCTGATACGAGTTCAAATAGTCTATGCCATTCAAGATCATAAGACAGTAACATGGTAGCTTTTGCCATAAACTTATGCTGCTCAATAGAGGACAAAGAGGTTAAGAGGGATGGATTGTTACGAGCTAAACTAAGACACATGAGTCAGACATGCCGGTCAACGGACAAAATAGTCATGGCATTATAATAGTCATTGACTTTGGCGGGAAAAGGGGTTAACCCCTCACTATATAAGCGGTCAAGTAATTAAGTTTAGATAGCTATTGTCCTGCAACCTTTTTTCTTCCTTTTTCTATAAGTCATGTTATCATTCAGTTGTACAATTCAGCCTAAACCAAACATCCTAAACCAAACAACCTAAGCCAAACAGCCTAAACCAAACAGCCCCCTAATTTGATGCTAATTTTAAGCAAAGCAAACTCAGTAGAGAAAAATATACTAGCCATTGTCCACGTGTAGCTACCAACAGCACTGAAAAGCAGATACGCCATGTGTTAATATTGTAAAACCAAATTAAATTCCTATGCCAGTTAAAAAAAAGAAAATTACTCTTGCAAATGGCTTGTTAACCAGTAAGTGCGCTCTTTCTTTGTTTGCTTCTTATTTTTTGAATCCAAGATGTACCCCGTGCGTTGTTTTGGGCATATAACAAACAACACCCAATGGTCCCTGGTATAAGTGTATACACATTACATTGTTAGTAAAGACAATCAACACATAAACCATTTATGTAAAGCTTTAGTAAGTAGTATATCGTACTCTTGAGCATAAGGGGCTAGCATAAAATCATAGTTAGAGACGCTTAATGCGTGTGTCAAGTAATCTTTAACAGCCGAACCCGGTTGAAGACATAAGGCTCCTTCAATGGAACAAGGGTTCAAAAACCCGCAACGGTTGTCATTTCTTAACTGTAACATTTTGCATAGCCCCCTGAATAATGACATGGACATTTGTAACAGATACGAAAAATGTAAAAATTATTGTGAAAAATGTACATCCAGGTGTTAATGTACTATTACTCACTCGAAACTTAAATAAATACTATACTGCTATTGAATGCCCCTAAAATTCCATAATTTTCATTATGTCTTCGGTAGAAATGGAACATTGGTTTAGCTGCAGTAGACTGTAGAAGGCTGAGGCATGATCTCTCTGGCTTTGGCTTTGATTTCTTTAGCTTCTTGATCACTTATCCGTTCTCGTGTTCGTTTTTGACTGATTTCTTGCAATTTTTTACATATCCATTCCTGCACACATAGAACTCAGATACAAGCACATTTTTGCTATTTTTGATCCGTTTTGGGTTTATTTGGGCCTTTTTAAGCATAAATAGATATGTGTAATCTACACTTATCAAAATTCCCCAAACTAAACGATTGTGTGTCCTCACGCAATATCACATGCCTTATAACCAAATACCTCAAAAATTCCCCAAACTAAACCTTTGAAAAGTAGCAAAGAGTTTTGTTTAAGAGATCACAAGTTATAAAACACCCGACTTCCCATTTTCTAAGATTTTTCTCTTTTTATGGATTTTCTTGATTATTAACTACCTAACTACAATTTATTTGTGTTGACATAATGCAATGTTTTCATTACCACATTGGTAACTTTTAGGATCATAGAACAAAAAGCACAATTAAGCGTCTAAAAGATAACTTCATCATCCCCGATTTTTCACTTTTCCCATGCCCATCTACCTGGGATTTTTTCGGGTATTACTTTGCAAGATTTAATAGTTAACCCTTCTTTACAGTTTTAGCTTTTCAGCCCTTTTAGCTTATTTGACTGCTTATTTTAATTGCATTTTCAGTTTTCTGATTTTTCTTTAACATTTTCGTGTTTGATTTTAAAATTTCTTTCGTTTTTAGCTTACCTTTGTTTGTTTTTGCACTAAATTTGTAGAAATAGATAACCAAATATAAATCTTTGAAACCATTCAAAACGCGCTCTATCACTAACTTATCCTTAAAAACAATTCTTCAATCCCTTTCCCCCATCCCTTTCTTAAAAATCTCCCACAAATTAACCACTAAAATAAACAATCCCCTCCTTCCCACACAAACCAAAACTATCCACACCAACACCCAACAAAACCTCAAAACTCTACAACTTCTCCTTCACCCCAATCCAACCCCCATCATCAAAAACCAACCCCCCCCCCCCTATAAACCCTTTCCCCAACTCCCCCCCCACCACCCCCAATAACTACCAAACACACCCACACCTCTAACCCCCCCCCACCAAAAAATATTCCATCATAAAACTCCCTCCAACACCCACACAAACTAACAACCTCCCTCTACCAACAACACAACCACCATAAAAAATAAAAAAACACCATACAACCACTTATCAACATTCCTGCTCATTAGATTAGTTATAGGTAGCTTTAGCTTATTTTGCTCAAAGTTTCAAGCTTATTCTCACTTATTAGTTATCTTAAAGTTTGTTAAAATGCCAAGATTTTCTAAGTGTTTTCTGTCACCATATTAAGCTGTTTTTTAGCTTATTCATAAGTTTTCACAAAAAGTTTCTTTTATAAAAAATGTTCCTTATAAGCTGTTTTACAACTTTACTTTTTAAAGTTTTTGCAAAAAAAATAAAAAGAGAAGAGGGGAAATCTAGGGTGAGCAAGGCTCGAACCCTGGACCTCTACCCTCCTAAACCTTACAAACACACACTCACACCATCTACCCTGGGGATTTTTTCGGGTATACTTTGCAAGATTTAATAGTTAACCCTTCTTTACAGTTTTAGCTTTTCAGCCCTTTTAGCTTATTTGACTGCTTATTTTAATTGCATTTTCAGTTTTCTGATTTTTCTTTAACATTTTCGTGTTTGATTTTAAAATTTCTTTCGTTTTTAGCTTACCTTTGTTTGTTTTTGCACTAAATTTGTAGAAATAGATAACCAAATATAAATCTTTGAAACCATTCAAAACGCGCGATCACGAACTTAGCCGATTATCAATTCATGCTTCGTCAAGGGAAAATGACCCGGGAGGTTTTTGAGACAACTTTGGTTACAAGTTTGTTTCTTGAACCCGACGGAAAATACTTCTTATACTATTATTGACCTATCCTTATACTATATATTTACGTATAGCGTATTCGGAGACGGATCAATATACCTTCCCAATGGCTCGCTTTTTCTTCAAAAAAGTGTAAAGGGCAAATTAGAAAAAAATACTAAAAAATGTTAGTCATTTCGATACATAATGAAGTTAACAACCCATATTTTGTGGTGACTGATGTTTTCGACAGAATTCCTCCCAATCTTTCTTCTCTAAGAAAGAGTATTCCTTATCTTCATAAGGTTTTTTGTTTTTTATCATGTATTCGGCTTTGAGGTATGTCTCAAATCTCTTCCATGCTTTGTTACATTGCGTAATTGTTGATTCTTTGTGATCATTATTTGTGAGATCAAAGTACTCCAGTTTGATGTGAAAATAAATCTCTTATTAGATGTTAACACATATATTGCAAACTGAAAATGCAATTAAAATTCTTAAAACGTTATACCTTAATAATCTCCCATAAAGCATCTTTTTGAGCTTGTTCTATTTTGCTCCAATCATCAGCAACAATCGAAATACGAAGCCTTGACATACCACCAACATATGTTGCCCAATCATTTTGGTGTTTACCTATGGCACGGCCGTTCTTGTCAAACTCCACTTTAAACGGTTCAGTAGGTTTGTCCTTGAGTTTGGCTGATCCTCTCTTTTTGCGTTTTGGTGGATCAACCAATGCAAGTTCATTGTCATCCTGAAAAAAAGCAACATATAACAATAAGCAATCCAAATCTAGACTATCTAACAAGACTAACAGCAACAGAATTCTAAGTTTTACACGAGTTAGTTACTGCTTTAGGCTCTACAAACTACTGTCGTATCTAATTCTTACTTATATCTTCTCACCTGTATGTTGACGTAAAACATATAAATGGGCATCGATAACTATAAATTAGTTCGTTAAACAGATAGATTGTCTCGGTTTGCCTCTACATATTAATTCGTTACAACACGATATCATAACTTCAATATACTCACAAAAGTACAACCCATTTAGCAGCAATCAAAACCATACGCATTTTAGCAGCTATTGTTTCTAATGGCAACAAAAAGAACAACCCATTTACAGTTTTTTGTTCCTTTTTCATTATGTTGAACACCAACAACAAAAGAAAACTATACATTTCAACAAAAAGCTATAAATTTGAACAAAATTTATTCAATTAAATAATAAGCAACCTAATAAAATAATAAGCCATCTAATTAAATAATAAGCAACCTAATAAAATAATAAGCAATCTAATTAAATAATAAGCAACCCAATTAAAAATTGAATAATAAACATTGTACCATTTTATAAGATAGAGATGGCAGCTTGTTTTGTTGGAAACTATGGAGATAGAGTTGGTGATGGCTGTGGAAACGATAGAGTTGGTGATGGCTGTGGAAACGATAGAGATGGTGATGGTTGTGGAATCTATAGAGATAGAGATAGAGATGGTTTTGTGGTGTGCGATGTTTCGTGTTAGGGTTTGGTGGGTTTTGTGAGATCTGATGAATTGGGATTTGTTTTGGAAGTTGGGACGAAAATAATTTCGTTTCCCGCCCTCAAGACTTAGCCCGCTTCTTAACAAAATAATTTCACATTTATATTTATCACATTATCAAGTTTTATAATTTCACATTTATATTTATCACATTATCAAGTTTTATAAAGGATATTAAGTATTAGTTGGTAACAACATAAATTTATATTTATCACATTATAAAGTCTTACAATAACAAAAATACATTCAAATACTTCTTCAACCATTACAATAACAAAAATACATTCAAATAGTTGAACGATTACAGTAGCCAAAAAAGATTAAAGAACTTGAATAACTCTAACAAAATATGGCTAAATAAACAAAATTTACCTTCATAACAACAATACATTCAAATAGTTGAACGATTACAGTAGCCAAAATAGATTTAAAAACTTGAATAACTCATACAAAACGTGGCTAAATAAACAAAATATGCCTTCATCTTAATTATTGTGCCTGTCAAAAAAAGACGCATTATGGTTAGTGAAATGCATAATAAATAAGTTGATAGAAATTAATTGATGTTTTGTAATAAATATATTGCTACCTTCAGGATGTATTGGATTCATCAAACTTCTAATCCTTCATCGTGGTCAGATCTTAAGTAAGTAGTATCATCGAGAACATCATTTGAAGGTGTAATACCAATGCTAAATGGGGGCAACTCATCAAATTGGTCGTATTCATCCTCGTCCTCAACATTTTCAACACCAACTATGTGTTGTTTACTATACAAGACGACGTGCAATCTTTGATCATTCGGGTCCTTAACATAGAATGCTTGAGTGGCCAATTTTACTAAAATGAATGGTTCAGATTTATAACCATTTGTGGAGAGATTGACAGTAGTGAAACCATCGTCATCAACATCAACACCTTTTTCGTTGTCGACCCATTTACACTTGAACAATGGTATAACGGTTGAATTATAATGCAATTCCCATATTTCTTGAATGACATCATAATAAGCCTTTTTAGCGTTCTTTGATCTTTCTTCATGATTCACTGTGGATAATTCTGTTGTTGATGCTATTAAGGTGACTCTGCTATTTTGTAATGTACTTTTATCATCTTGCTCTTTTGTGTAAAACGTATATCCATTAATCACATACCCTTGATATTTCACAACCCGTATTGGCCCAAATCCTAAATCAGCCACGACTTTGTCTACATTTGAAAGTATACTCCTCACTTTGTTTTTGAGCCAGTGTGAAAATGTATCATTATTCTTGTTAGCCAACCAAACTTGGCCCTTTTGATTGTTTTGTTGTTTCAAAAGTGACTTGTGCTCGTATATGTATGGTGCAATACAGGTCATGTGTTGTAGAACTGTGAAATGTGCCTCACGCAAATCATCTATATTCGGCGAGAAATCTTGGCGCCCGAGTGTACCTTCCCCGTGAAGCCTACCCTCATGTCGACTTTCTAGAATGCCAACTGTTTTCACTCCATTTGAATAGTCTGTATAAAATTCAATCGCCTCCTCAGTCGTATATCTTTCAATTATACTACCTTCTGGTCAAGATCGGTTCCTAACATACCCTTTTAAGATTCCCATGTATCTCTCAAATGGATACATATCTCGTAGGAATGTAGGACCACAAGTCTTAATTTCTTTAACAATATGAGATACTAAATGAACCATGACATCAAAGAATGAAGGTGGAAAGTACATCTCGAGCTCGCAAATAGTTAAGATGATATCACGCTGTCATTGATCTAACAATTCGGGATCAATCACCTTTGAATGAATCTTGTTAAAAAACAAACACAACTTTGTTATTGTGTGTCGGATACGATCTGGTAGGATTCCACGAATTGCGATGGGAATCATTTGCGTCATCAAGACATAACAATCATGAGACTTCATACCAAACAACTTCAAGTCTTGCATTGACACCAACTTTTTTATGCTGGCCGAATACCCAAACGGAACTTTAATTTCACCTAAACATTGACAAAATTTTGTTTTCTCAGCCTTAGACATGGTATAACAAGCTGGTGGTAGATATGTACTAGTCTTCCCAATAATCTCTCTAGGAGCTAGCTCTAGTCTGATTTTCATGGCTTCCATGTCCTTTCGAACCTTAACCCCATCTTTTGTCTTTCCTTGAATGTTCAACAACAAACCTATTAAGCTTTCACACATATTTTTCTCTATATGCATAACATCAAGACAATGTCGAACTTGCAAGCGTTCCCAGTAAGGTAAATCCCAAAATATAGACTTCTTTTTCTAAATACTCTCTTTTGAAGTTGAAGTGCCTTCTTTCCCTTTCCCAAACACAATATGTATATCATCTACTTTAGAGAATGTAGCATGCCTATTTAATGGTGGTGGTAGCTTGTTAACTTCTATGTTATTATCAAACAACTTTCTCTTTTTACGATACGGGTGATTCTCTTGAAGTGATCTTCGATGTCCCATATATACTGTTTTCTTACAATTAGCCAACCAAACCGAGTGAGTATGATCTTGACACACATGACATGCCATTTTTCCTTTCGTTTTGTATCCCGACAAATTTCCATAAGCCAAAAAATCACTAATAATGCAAAAAATCATGGCCCGCATTTGAAAAGTCTCTTTCTTGTACGCATCATACACTTCTACGCCCTTACTCCATAGGTATTGCATGTCTTTAATTAACAGCTTCAAATAAATGTCAATATCATTGCTAGGTTGTTTGGGACCTTGTATTAGCAATGGCATCATGCTGTATTTTCGTTTCATACATAGCCATGGTGGGAGATTATATATGCATAAAAGAACCGGCCAAGTGCTATGATGACTACTCATGTTTCCGAAAGGATTAATTCCATCTGAACTAAGTCCAAAGCGTATATTTCTAATCTCATCTCCAAATTCTATAAACTCATTATCGATGTTCCTCCATTGAAGGGAATCAGCCACGTGTCTCATTTTTCCATCTTTTTTACGCTCTTTGGCATGCCATCGTAACAATTTTGCATCCTTTTCATTTGAAAATAATCATTCCAATCTTGGTTTTATAGGTAAATACCACAATATTTTAGCAGGTGGGCCATTCTTGGTCACGTCAAGGTTAAGTGGTGTATATTTTTTTCGTTTGTACCTCGACTTACCACAAATCCGACACGCATGCAGGTCCTTGTCATTATCTCTATACAACATACAATCTTTTGGACACGCGTCTATTTTTTCGATTTCCATTCCCATCGGGCAAATCAGTTTTTTTGCTTGTTATGTTGAACTAGGCAACTTTTCTTTTGGGAACATTTCATGCAACGCTTCTAATAGACTCGTGAAACCTGTGTCACTCCAACCATTGATTGCTTTAACGTTCATGAGTCTATAAGTAGCAGATAATTTGGTAAAATCCTTAGAAACCTTCATACAACGGTGTTTCTAAGTCGACAAACAATTGTTGAGATTGATCATGATTTTTTTTAGCAGTGTTACCCTCCAAATTAGGTAACATCTCATTTAAGTTATCACGATTATTATTGTTCGAATCATTGTTATATTCGGCATCACAATTTGAAACAGATGTGTTACTCTTAGTTTTGACTTCTCCATGAAAATCCCAATAAGTATACATTTGCATAAACCCCTTTTCTATAAGATGACTCTTAATAGTTTTCAAATATAGATAACATGTCCAATTCAAACATTTTATACAAGGACAATGAATTTTTGATTTTCCTTTCTTCACCCGATCATCTTCGGCAACTTTTAGGAAAATAGACAAATGTTCTAAGTATTCGATCGTAGCACGTTCTATCTGGTACATCCATGTACTACGATCCATCTTAAATAATACTCAATATGATAATACAGATTCACATCTTAAATGCGATAAAGTATTCAAAAAGGAGTCTTAAATGGGGACAATCCGAAATTAACCTCTATTAGGTTATTTTAGAATGAGTATTAAACTAATGGCGCATGAGTTACAATAAATTTATACTACATGTTGCATAAAATAGTAGGTTTCGCAATTTATTGAGAAAATACATTAGTTCCGCGAGTTAATGAACTTAACAATGCATTTCGGATACCATCCAAGGACGATTTACACAAACGTTCCTACACAATTATAATAAATATTCATGTTAACTTTCATTAATATACAATAACAAATTTAAACATATATATAAACACAAAAGTAGTGATTTTTATAAGAATAACATTTTTTATTGAAAAGTTTACATAAATAATCATAAAAATCTTAGTTAATATATATATAAATGTATAAGAAGTGATTCATACCTTTTAATTGTAGTTAATGTGAAACATTTTGGTAACTATGAGGATATTTTGGTTATTTTTCGAGTGAGTTAAATGGTAAAAATGGAGTTGTGGTGTAATAAATCAGATCTGGTTTTTTAGCCGTTGGGCACTTTCTTTTAAAAAGTCTTTTAGACCGGTGAATATGAAAGAAACCGGTCTAAATACTGTGACTTATATAGACCGGTGGATTAGTCATTAACCGGTCTAAATTAGGGGTGAGCACGGTCCAAGGACCGGAGCGGACCGACCAAGACCGGACCGGACCGAGGACCGAGTTGGTCCATAATGCCGGACCGAGGACCGGACCGAAATGGTATAGTCCGGTCTGGTTCGGGTCGGTCTTCGGTCCGGTCCGGTCCTACACGACATGATCATAGCGTTTTTGGTCGGACCGAGCGGACCGAGACCGAGAATAACAAAAACCCCGGACCGAGGACCGGACCGAAATACCTTCGGTCCAGTCCAGTCGGTCCGGTCCGGTCTCCGGTCCGATATGCTCACCCCTAGTCTAAATAACAACCTTTTGAACCGGTTTCTTACATACGCACCGGTCTAAATAATAAAAACCTATTTAGACCGGTGTTAATTAAAGGAACCGATCTAAATAACTTCTTGTAGGGAAAAATACACATTTAGACCTGTGTTTTTCTTAGGAGATCTAAAAAAGGAGGTCTAAAAGGCAGTTTTTGTAGTAGCGAAGGGACCCGATCAGGGTTTAAGAGAAAAGAGTGATTTACAGTTTAGGTTGTGTTTTGTATTTATAGTCTAACAAATATAATCCAAATTGCACTAAAAGCCCCTAGATTATTATCATAGGTATACAAGGTTGACAAGAAGTCAAACTTTCTGGCTCAAATCCTTTAACCCGACACCCCTTTAGGGGTTCGGTCAAATTCTACAACCCTTAGAGTTTGTGATTTTGCATTTTATACTTATAATGTATCTATCTCATTTGAATATATATACCCTGAATATTTATCGTTTTACCGCCATATGATAATATTGTCATATTCTCGCGTCCATTTCATTTCGTCACTTTTTTCTTATTACCACCTTTCGTGTTCCGTTTAGTGTGGATCGGTGATCGGCATTTCTATGAGCGTCAGTTTTGAAAGACGTTTTCCTTTGCACATTAATTTTTTCAAAAAGGTCATGTGTTTTTTTATTTTTCTCCACCAAAATTTTTCAACGAATTAATCAATAATTTAACCAATTTAATACAATTTTCACTTCTATTAGCCAACAAAAGAGCTTGATTTTGCAATCTAGCCTTTTTAGTAGTAAATTCTAGAAATTTCTTGCAAAATTAAAACTTAATGAACCAATCTCGAGTAGATACTATACGGAAATAGTTATTAGGTTATCGTTACGTTGCAAAGTTAGTCCTTAATGACTGACATTTTAATAAAAATGTACATAAGAAGTCCCTTCTATTTACATAAGAAGTCTCTTCTATTTACTTGTCACTGCAGAAGCAATGCGTGGAAATTTACGTAAATAGTCTTTTTGTTTTATCCACTGTTAAAACATATGTCCTTAACGAACAACTCCGTTTAACATAAATTAACGTAAAATCTCACGCTACACAGTGGAGCACGGGTTAAAAACCTCGTATCTAATCATCCTACAATATTGACCTAATAACGTTTAAACACGATACATCTTAGAAGGAAATGAATCACTTGAATATTGCTCAATGTCACATGATCCTACTATAACAACCATTAAGTTGTATGTACAAAATAAAAAAAATAAAAAAAATTTAAACTTTTAATTAGATGCATGCCATGTAGAGACCACCACTCACCCCATGTTCATCCCACCACCTCATTAGCACAGCACAAATTTCTCCAAATATATAAACCGTCACTCCATACTAATAATCATTAACCCATCAAATCCCATAAATTAAATCATTTCATTTCATTAAATTTGACAAGACTATCTTCCACAATTACACTCTTTTCAGATATATAATCATCCCACCACTTCACATTACTCTCCCACATTCTCACTTCTCTCTAAAAAATTTCCAACCATGGCTAAGGTACACCTTTTCCCACAAATTAAACTCTTCTTTTTTTCATTTTTTACTAAATGGGTTTGCTTATTTTTGACCTTTTTTCTGGGTTTTTTGTTACTTTTTGTGGGCGTTGCTTATAATTTATGGCGTTTACTTATTTTTATGGGTTTTTGTTTATTTTTTGTGGGCATTGCTTAAACTAGCGGGTTGTGCTTAAATATTTGTGGGTTTTTCTTATTTTCTTATACGGCTTTTTTTTTGTCTTACTTTTGTGACTTTTAGCTTATTTTTTTTGTGAATTTTGCTTATTTTTAAAATATTTTTTGGGGGTTTGCATAATTATTTCTGGGTAATCTTTGTGGGTTTTGCTTTTAGGGTTTATGATCAATTTTTGGGTTTTTCAAAGACAAATATATTATGTGTTTTATTACATTTTAATATAATAGATTTTGCTTATAATCTCTGTGTTTTGCTCATTTTGGATTTTTTTGTGGGTTTTTACAGAAAAAGAATGAAACCAACAAAAATGAGAAAAACGACGGCGGCGGTGACGGTGGTGGCAACGACGGTGACGGCGGAAAGAAGTACAAGGTCGCCGGAGTGACAGTGGTGGTTCTGAAAATGGACCTGCATTGCGAAGGTTGCGCCGGTAGAGTGGTCAAAGCTGTTCGTACACTCGACGGTAAATTATTTAATTCAAAATCTTACCGTTATTAAATACGTTATATTCCTCATTTACCGTCAGTAATTAATTTTTGAGATTTAGGGGTGTTTATTTGACTGCATTTATTTTCTTGCTTGTATTTGACTCTGTTTTTATTTTTATAAGCTCAGTTTTTCCATGCTCATTTTCATCACTTATTAGCCTATTATGGCTTAAATATGGAAAACAAGTACGTAATCGAAAATATAAAATAAGCATAATAATTATTAGGCTTATAAAATATTAGCTGAGTTACGGTGTTTATTTTGGCTAATGTAGCCGGCTTATTGCTTATTTGGTTTTGGTCTTATGTTTCATGCTCGCTTTTTGTGGCTTATTTGAAACTTTTCGGCTTATATAATAAGTTAATTATGTCATAGTGAACTTATAGCCGAAAAGTTTAAAAATATCGCAAAAAAAAGTGAGATTATGATGAGCCCAAAACCAAATAAGCCATATAAGCCCAAAAATACATTTGACTCGGCTTATATCTCGTTAAGTCATTTTTTCCAGATTTACTTTTTGACTTACCAGCTTATTAGTTAAATATGGAATATAGGCCATTAAGGAAAATAACGCAAAAAAATGAGCGTATAAAATATAAGACGACCTAAATACGCTTGTAAGCCAAAAAAATGAGGTTAGACAAACACATTAATATAACTTTGTGTCTCTTTTTAATGTTTTTGGGTTTTTACTTATTTTTAGGTGTTGAATCTGTGAGGATTGGTGACAGTGAGTTAAACAAACTAACAGTAATCGGAAACGTTGACCCGGTCAAACTTCGGCAAAAAGTTGAAGAAAAAACCAAGAAGAAAGTGGAAATATTATCCCCGACAAGTAAAAAACCAAAGGATGGTGATACCACCAACGAACGTGACGGTGGCGGTGGTGGTAAAAAGAAAGAACAGAAACAACCTGAAAACGAAAATGACAAAACAACAAAGAAAGATGAGAAAAAACCAAAAGAGGTGTGCTTTAGTAACTATCAATCTCTTGTGGTAACTTGCGCTAATATGGTATGCTAATCATCTATTGTTTGTTGGTTTTTATTTAGTTACCGGTGACTACGGCGGTGTTAAAGGTTCCGTTACATTGTCAAGGTTGTATTCAGAAGATTCATAAGCTTGTCAGCAAAACTAAGGGTAATTTTATAATTGTTTATAAATTCTTTGTGCTAGGTAACATATTTTGGTCAGTAAACAAACGTATAGTAAAAGTATGTTGTTAACAAATTATACAGTATGTGTTTAAGATATTTTGGTTAGTAAAAAAAGTTTGGGAAATTTTGTGTAGGATATATGGAGATGTCGCTTGATAAGGAAAAAGATTTGGTAATTGTTAAAGGTGCTATTGATATGAAGATTTTGGCGGCTGCTTTGCAAAGCAAGTTGAAAAGGGTGGTGGAAATTGTTCCGGCTAAGAAAGATGGTGGTGGCGATGGTGAGAAAAAGGGTAAGGGCGGTGGCGGCGGTGGTGGTAATGACGGAGAAGGGAAAGGTGGTGGCGGCGGCAAAGGTGAAAAGAAGGGGAAGGGTGGTAGCGGTGGTGGTGGGAATGATGGTGGTGGTGGTGGTAATGCGGGGTTTTTTAAGATGGATACTTATGGTGGAGGTCCGCCGGTTGTGTATCCGTATCCACAATACACGTATGGGTCGGGCTATGGGGATTACGTTCATGCCCCTCAGTTGTTCAGTGACGAAAATCCGAATGCTTGTGTCCTAATGTGAAAAGCAAGATGGTAAAAGGTAGAAGTGGAGGTAAAAATGGAGTGGTAAAAAATGGAAGGAAAACAAACTTGGTAGATATATATAGTCTAGTAATGGTATACTTTTACATCTCTTTTTCGAAGACACTTGGTAGTTGATATATGTAAGTTACAAATTGTTTTGTAAGGTGTCTTTGAAATTTTGTTAAATGATATGTGAAAAGATATATCATTACTCAAATGAAAGGTTATGTTTAGCAAAAGGGTACTACTATTGGTACCCCCTCTGGCCCACCAAAAAGTACCAAAAGAGTACAAAAGATTTCTTTTGTACCCCCCTTTTACAGTGCAACGCAGTTTTTTATCAGTTTCTGTTCCGTAATTTTTGACAGTTTCTTACTTTTGACCTGTTAAACTTTATATTTTTCGTTCCGTTTTTTCCGTGTCACAGTTTTATAACATATACAAAATTATAAAAATACAAAAAAAATAAAATACAAAAAAAAAACCGGAAAAAACCCGGGGGGTACAAATGGTGATTTAGGGGGGTACATATATCATCCCCCTTAGCAAAAGTTAAAAGGGTACTCTTTGTAGTTGGACATTATGATATGATGGTTTAATGTTTCATTTTGGATGTTAATTTTGTACTTGTTGAATTTGCATTTTGGAACTTTGGATAACGTGTTTCTTAATCAAATTCTATGGTTTTGAGATACAAGAAAGAATTTTTAGGATTGCTTTGTTGTTGTTTTTTTTAATGTTTTTTTATATAGATCTAAGATATATATTATAAAAATAATCAGATAAATAGATCAGTGTGTTTAAGTTGACTTTTAAATCTTTGGTATGTGGTGTCCCTCACACTAGAATATTATTTTTCCACAAAGTCAACAATGTAATGTTGAATCATGTATATATTACTCTACAATACAATTCCTGGGGACCCCACCCACCCATAACCGGGTCTCATTAAATGTTTTTGACCCGGCATTTAACGAGGGGTTTTTCTTTTCTTTTTTCTTTCCTTCTTCTTTTTTCTTTCTTTCTTTTTTTTTTTTACCATTTTTTTTTTCTCAAAAACTTTTTAAAAAAAAACTTTTTTTTTTCCTCGGAATACCCTCTCGCGCTGTTTGAGCCATCGGTTTGTTTTTTTATGAATAAAACTTTAAGTTTCCTCAAACCTCGCGCTCCGCTAATCGTCCCGTTTTTTTTTTTCTCAAAAAATTTTTAAAATAAAATTTTCCTTTTTTTTTCTCGGAATACCCTCTCGCACTGTTGGAGTCATCGGTCTGTTTTTTTATGAATATTTTTTTTTAACAGTTGGTTTTTTTTTACAGTTTTTTTTCCTTTTTTTTCTCAAAAAGTTTTTAAAATAAAATTTTCTTTTTTTTTTCCTCGGAATACTCTCTCGCGCTGTTTGAGTCATCGGTCTGTTTTTTTATGAATAAAACTTTAAGTTTCCTCAAACATCGCGCTCCGCTAATCGTCATTTCCTCAAGATTAGATTTGATCTGGGTAGTAAGAATCATCGTTTGATAAAAGAGAATGTATGGAAGAGATCCATGGGGAGGGCCATTAGAAATAAACAACGCGGATTCCGCAACAGATGATGACAGGAGTCGAAACTTGAATGATTTCGACAGGGCCGCATTATCGCGGCCCTTAGACGAAACCCAACAAAGCTGGTTGCTAGGACCAGGTGAAGAAAAAAAGAAAAAATATGTCGACTTAGGTTGTATTATTGTGAGCAGGAAGATATTTGTATGGACAGTTGGGATCATATTAGCAGCTGGTTTTCTTGCTGGCTTTGTTACTTTGATTGTTAAAACTGTTCCTAGACATCATAAACATCCTCCTCCTCCTGATAATTATACTCTTGCTCTTGAAAAAGCTCTCTTGTTCTTCAATGCTCAGAAATGTATGTTTCTCGACTTTCATTCATTCTTCTTCTTTTATATATGTTTTATTTATTTATATCACTTGACTGATACTCGTATATTATTAGCTGTTTTAGATCTAGTGGATTAAACAAAAAAAGAATTTATATTTGAGATCATGGTGTCGGTGAATCTAAGGTTACACTTTGACTTTTATAGTCCAAGGGTCGTGTGTTCACATTTTAATTAATTCAAGTTATTTGATGGGTGTATTAAAATGTGCTACACATATGCTTATTGGATTTGTAAAATATTATTAATAAAGATTGAATCTTGATGCATAGTTTTCATTTTAGAAATTCCATCGAAATAGGATTTACATAGTGGTGGAAGGCAAACGAGCAACAAGCTGCCCCCGCTAGCCCTTTTTGAATTGCAAAACTTTTTTTTTTTGAATTGTGTTTGCATGATCTGGAGGTGTTCTTAATATAGACAATAGATCTAAGGTGTCGGTGGATCAGATTGGATCTTGCTAATCATGGTTGAATATTACTCCGTAATGATTATTATACTATATAGATATATATGGTCAATTACTTGATTAAAGATTTATTAAATAGGTTAACCTTAGATTATAGTCATACAAATATCATCTTCACTTTACAAATGATCTGAATTCGTGAAATCTCTTTACAAAAGAGATCATAAATGCATTATGGATATCTAAACGATACTAAAAGATTGAATCTTGATTAAGGAATTCGTTGCTTTTTAGCATAAACGGATGATCTTTCTGTGTTCATCTTAACATTTGTGTTTTGATCCATGTAGCTGGAAGACTTCCTAAGCATAATAATGTATCATGGAGGGGTAACTCGTGTTTAAATGACGGAAAGGCTGATAAATCCGGGGCTGTTATTAAGGATCTCGTGGGAGGGTATTATGATGCTGGGGATGCAATTAAGTTCCATTTCCCAAAAGCTTTTGCCATGACCATGTTGAGTTGGAGTGTGATCGAGTACAGTGCTAAGTATGAAGCTGCAGGAGAACTTAATCATGTTAAAGAGATCATTAAATGGGGCACTGATTACTTTCTTAAAACGTTTAACTCTTCGGCTGATTCTATTAGCCAAATCGTAGCGCAGGTGAATTCTCGTACCTTTAGGTTACTTTAATTCCATAGATTGTTTTTTCAGACTGATTATCCGATAACTGTGACTCCAAGTCACAGTAATCAGTTTATGATTTTGGGTAAAAGAACTTTGCTTTAGCTTGCAAAAAATAAGCAACCATGTCATAATGTGATCCCAACTTGTTTTGCGGATTTTATATGGTAGGTTGGTAAAGGAGATACGTCAGGAGGGCCAGGCTAGATCCATTGATCATAGTTTTGAGGAGCCAGAGATATTGACTACGAACGACCAGTTACTGAATGTTCTAGTTGCTCTGATCTTGCTGCCGAGATGGCAGCTGCTCTTGCTTCTGCATCTATTGTCTTTAAAGACAACAAGGCGTACTCAAAGAAACTTGTTCATGGTGCTGCAACCCTTTGGAAGTTTGCTAGAGATCAGCGTGGTATGTACACTACTGGTGGAGCCGATGCTGCAACTTTCTACAATTCAAGTATGTATTGGGATGAGTTTGTTTGGGGAGGAACTTGGATGTATTATGCAACTGGAAACCAGTCGTATCTTTACCTTGCTAGTCACCCTAAACTTGCAAAGCATGCTGGCGCCTTCTGGGGTGGACCTGACTATGGTGTTCTTAGCTGGGACAACAAGCTTGCCGGAGCTCAAGTAAGTTGTCAAACATCATTTCAATGAAATCCAACACATTTGAATCGGTTAATTGCTTATTGATTATGCATATATTCATGTTCTCTTAGGTGTTGCTGACTCGATTGAGACTGTTTTTAAGCCCTGGTTATCCATATGAAGAAACATTGCAAACGTTTCACAACCAAACGAGCATAATCATGTGCTCATACCTGCCATACTTTTCAAGCTTTAACAGAACAAAAGGTAAATTAGTGATTCATTTTACTCGTCTCAAAAGTACCAAACCGGTGTTCATATATAAATAATGATCATTTGGTATCGCAGGTGGGTTGATCCAGTTAAACCATGGAAGACCTCAGCCACTTCAGTATGTTGTGAACGCAGCCTTCTTAGCTACCCTCTACAGTGACTATCTAGATGCTGCAGATACCCCTGGGTGGTATTGTGGTCCTAATTTCTATTCAACTAACGAGCTACGCAAGTTTGCTCAGACTCAGGTATGCATTATAGCTAGAAGTGGCAAAATGTGTGCTGTGGATGGTGGATCAAATATGGTTCAGGTTAAAATGGGTCATTTTAGTATGATTCTGGCGGGGTTGACCCTGAACCAGTTTTTTTGTCCACACCAGTGTTCATAAATAGTTACAGATCAACTACAATTATATATACTTTATTATTAAAATTATAATGTGATTTTTCTCAATAAAACAATTTAAGAAGTTGTATATAAAAAACGTACACTTTCAACAGTTCTAACCTATTCAATCTATTTGACATATTGTTGATTTAATTTTCGTTTTTACCTATTTGAACCATTAGAGATTGAACATAACCAACATGTATATCAAATATGATGAATTCCAGCTTTTATTAATAGCCATTTTTCACTTTAATATCAACTATAATATGTATTAACACATTATTTCTTTTATCTTATAGATTGATTATATCCTTGGAAAGAATCCGAGAAAGATGAGTTATCTTGTGGGTTTCGGCAGTCACTATCCAAAACATGTCCATCACAGGGTGTGATCTATTACCAGACTCAGAATCAAGTATAGTGACAGGAGGAATAAGTGGAGAGATTTCTAAAAGCCAAATCCCAACACTAAGTTGGTGCTATGGTTGCCTGGGCAGATTGAACGATGGTTTACCATGACGTAGTCGATACAATTTTTTTTATTAAACTCAGAACCAACTCTTGCTGGAAATGCTGGTTTAGTTGCAGCTCTAGTGGCGCTTTCGGGTGACAGAACCTCTAAGATTGATAAAAACACCATCTTTTCTGCTGTCCCACCTATGTTTCCGATGCCACCACCACCACCAGCTCCATGGAAGCCTTGAAGTGAGAACATTGATCGACTTCTTTCTCTGATGTCTTCGGTCGTTGCTTAACGACCGTTAATTTTTTTTTTTTACAAAAATATACCTTCTAACACGTCCAACCGAAAACACCGACAGCGAAACATCCCGCAGCAGAGCGCGGGTGACCCTAACTTGTTTATAAAAATATGGATAACAAGTGATCAATGAAAAGTCAAGATGAAATGAAAAACAACTTGAAAATCTAGGCATATGAAACTAGCAATCACATGTATACTAATCGTTACATTATAAATGATGCCAGAAAAAACTAGACATAACGTTACAACTCAGAATTCACTGATACAGTTCAAAAAGAGAACATTATTGATCCAGCTACTGCTAACAACATTTTGACATAATAACAGTAATTAAAAGAAAAAATTGTTGGATTATGACCATATATGTCCGAAAATATTCTCGAGCCTGAGGGGACGCACACGTTTATATGTTAAATGATGAGAAAATATATTAATGTAATATATTAAATGTATAACAAACGATCGTTAAAAGTTAACGAGTATTAAATAATTAGTTAAACGTGGGGGACTAATTATTTATAAACCGAAGTTTAAAGGGTTGGTTCTTTTATTTTTATCCTTAGTAGGCAAGAAATAGAATCCCACAAGGATTAGGATATAAAGTGTATATATATGGTTTATGTTTTTATTAGTCAACATAGAACTTAAATATACTAAAAAAAAAAAAATCGACTACTGATTGTGTCATTCTTTGTTGACCGGCCCAAAATTAGATTATTGATCCAGCTACTGCTAACAACATTTTGACATAATAACAGTAATTAAAAGAAAAAATTGTTGGATTATGACCATATATGAATTAATATATGTCCGAAAATATTTTCGAGCCTAAGGGGACGCACACGTTTATATGTTAAATGACGAGTAAATATATTAATGTAATATATTAAATGTATAACAAACGATCGTTAAAAGTTAACGAGTATTAAATAATTAGTTAGACGTTTAATGGTTAAACATGAGGGACTAATTATTTATGAACCGAAGTTTAAAGGGTTGGTTTTTTTATTTTGTATCCTTAGTAGGCAAGAAATAGAATCCCACAAGGATTAGGATATAAAGTATATATATGGTTTATGTTTTCATTAGTCAACATAGAACTTAAATATACTAAAAAAAAAAAATCGACTACTGTTTGTGTCATTTTTTGTTGACCGGCCCAAAATTAGTTTCGGTTGGTGAGGTTTGCTTCATTCAATCAATCCCAAACCAACGAACAACTTTAAATTTCGGTTGGTGATTCGATCATCACTTTTGGTAATTATTGGTCGTAAGTTGATAGATTCAAGAGACGAATAAAGATCGTTTGTTATACACTACTAGTACTAGCATACCTCGTCGTTTGCTAAGAACGTATAGTGTGTGGAAGCTTAGAGGAATCATACCTTTGATTCTAGTGGTTACGCGTTGTATTATACACACGCGTATATAGAAGACGGTGTTTACGGTTACCTTTAAACGGTGTATCGTTTCGTGCTAAAAGGTACATATTTTCTATCTTGTTAATTATTGTGTTCTACACGTGATCATTTATTCCGCTGCGTACTCGTTGTTATAGTAGTTAGGATCTAAATGATCGCAATAATTTACTTCGGCATTTATGAAAATTCTGGAAACTTTTTTTTTTAATAACCATGGTTTTTAATAGAGTTAATTGCATAAATCGTTCTTGTGGTTTAGTCAATTTGCATGTTTCGTCTGTGTGGTGCATGCGGTGTTTTTGGGGAAACCTGTAATCCGTTTTCGTCCTTTGCAATTTGAAATGACTAAAATACTCTTTTGTTTCTTTTTTTTTTAATTTTATTTTTTGTTTTTCGTTCTTTTAATATTAAAAGTTAATCATCTTTCTCCTTTATTCATCAAATTAGACAAACCACAAGAACACCGCTTGTACTTTTGGCCATTTATTTACGGGATTTAGACCCATCCACAAACACTTGGCGGGTAAAACTCTTATTTTTTAAGATGTTGACATGATGATTTCAAAGTTATTTGCATTTAACTGGAGTTAAATTTGAGACTCCACACATTTTAAAATGATACTCACTAGTATTTTAGCTATTAGGCCATCTTGAATGGTTATGTTGTAGAAACTTTGTCTGGTCTATGAAACAAGATGCAATATAATTCCTTATCTATGAATCAAATATATGTTCTTGATTTAGGTTATGCCAGTACGGTAAAAATGGACTTTATGTGGATGATTCAAAATTTTGCTTGGAACTAGCTGATGACAGAAGATATCTAGCGACAAAAACATTAAAAAGTGCATAAACGCGTAAGACTGGGTGTAGGTGAGGCTTCACATGCAACACTTCAATGTCACATGATCCTCATTTTCCCCTCCACATCACCTTAACTGTGGTAATGGTCATCACGCACCATTTTTCATACCATTTATATCTCACTTAAGCACACACATATGCACAACACACCCACACACACAAAATTAACTTTAATCGACGGTTTGCACCGTCGGTTTCTTCTTTTTAAACTCTTCGTGCGCGAACTAATACACATAACAACGACTACCCGTTTTTATATTCTAAATTTGTGCTTCACATGTGATTAGGTACCCTTATTACAAGCAGTCTAATGGTGTAGGCATAAAATATTTTCTCTAGCTAGTTGTAGTGTAGTTTGCGAGGAGATCCTACGTAGAATCAAGATTGTTTTTGCTTTATAATACCATAAAATAGTTAGATTCTAAGATTACAATCACGATATTAACATTTAACAACTATGATCCATAACAAGTGGAATTGCGGCTCGCGCGTTGTGGCGGTCGTGTTTTTGTTAGATTATTTAGCGTATTTTTGTTTCAGATGTTTCTAACATGTTTTCAAATTCTATTTCTTCGCCTGGTGTTAATGTAACACCCCCAAAATATGTGGCATCGATAACTGGGGGCGTTACTTCATAATACATAAGCACAAGATATAAGAGAACGACCTCTAATTGAGCCGTTAAAAAGATACCTTGTTGATTTGATTAAAATAAATAAGTTGTTAACAATTGGTCCCAAATGTTTGCATCGAAAAGTAAATCAAAGTTTAATACAATGAGGAAATAGTTTTTAATGCAGAGGAAAATCCATGAAATGATCTTGACAGATGAGGGCTCCATGCACTTCAATATACCTTAGTAGTTAAGCGCCTGAGAAATACATGCTTAAAAATGTCAACATAAAATTGGTGAGTTCATAGGTTTAAGTAAGTAAGTAAAGTTGGACAGCAAGATTTAGTAAGGCATGACTATTGTAACACATACAATATTCACAAATAGTAATTACGATTGCACTAAGCTCATGACACCGAAGCTACAACACAATATGTATACAATTTAATGCAATCAAAGTACCTTAGTAGGTGTTTAATCTGTAACACCCAAAGTTCAACATGGTATACGTCCGTTAGTTCGGTCCTCCGAAACTATTAATCGATTAACTTACCCGAACTGGGATGTTAATCCCAATAGATCTATTTATAACACACACGCTTACACAAAGTAATTAACGGTTCATGATAATTCGGGCATAGTGGATTATCGCTACTTAGGCTAATTCGTAATCATTTAAAAAAAGTGAAGTACTTGCGTCCATAAGTAAAAACAATCAATGTATCTCACCTCGAGATTTATAAAATAGTGATAAACAAGTTAAAGCGGGGCTATAAACTCACCTTAAATTAAAGTATTGATTTTTGGGTAATCAACAAGGGAAAACGTCACAACTAGTACGAAACGCAACCTAATTAAATATGAGTCGATTTAGAATTATGCAAATGAAATGAGATGATGCAATATATTTTTATAACATTATATCACCACCTAATAGTTTGCGTTTTAGTTTTATATGTCAAAATAACGTTTACGTTTAATTCGTCATTTTCATCCGTCATTATATACTCTACTATTATTTTTAAGTAGCCAATATAATACATCATACCTCGCTTACTAAAGCCGAGCTCTACAAAATATCTTTTACAAACTTTTCCCGACTCGGACCCGAAAAGGGTCAAAACGCATTTTAACATGTCTGATCAGATTATAAATAAAACAGTTTTTCCCGGAAAACATACTAAACTTCTTTTGGCCATATCTCATTCGTTTTAAGCCTGATTTTAACGTTCTTTATATCACGCGTCCGTATTTAAGTCTACTATCATATTTTTAAGGCCTCGGCTATTTAAGACCAGATTTACTGTCTGAAAACCTAAGTACCAAATCTAGACAGCAACATTATATTTTCTATTCTACCACTTTAATTCATTCACAAGTTACAACTCCATACAAACCTAGTCTCTGTTGGAATATGTTAGTTGGATTCACATGTTATACAACTAGAAGTACGTGAGCCTATTGGGGGCACACACATTAAGACACGAATATTATGTTTATTATATATGTACTTCACGAAATATATATTTAAATGTTCATTAGTTTTCATTATTAGTTTATAACTAATTTAACGGATATTTAAATATAAACTGAAGGGACTAAATCGAACAAAACCCAAACCATAGAGGTGCCTTGTAACACCTCAGAAAAAATTTAGAGCTCTTTATCACTTTACACAAGAGCACGTGTCACAAACAATTGCCAATTTTCCGTTACTTTCCAATAAAAAGTTATCCTTCGAGCGACATGCAATATTTTACGTTATTGAGAATTTTAAATAGCGCGTATAGATCATCATTTTGCTTACAAATCAAAAAGGGGTATTTTAGAAAACACTAAGCGATAAAAATAATATTTTCCGCGCCCGGCGAAACAAAGTCGTACACCTATATTATTTTGTGAACCCGTCCACACTTCAATAAATAAAACCATAAATGAGCCAATATTTAAATCCTCCTAAATAGACATTTCACCTTGACATGTTATTTCAAAATTTTAATACTTAAATGTAGGACTACGTCAATCAGGGAAGAAATTCAAACAACCACTATCATTTCATGTCTTACACATAATGCCCCACACCTTATATTCTTTCAAAAATTTCTTCACATGCTACGTCCTGTTTCGTTCAACAATAGTGTAGATTATTTAACAGTATTAGAAAAAAAAATCAATTATAACAAATAATATCATATATACCAACAGTGAATGAAAATAATGCCAACTTTCATACAATTTGAAAAGTATCAAGAATGAGGAAACGATTACTAGTATAAATAGGATGCCATGCACTTTTCACTTAGCATAAATCATTCACAAGCAAGTAGTGAATAAGTAAGGTTCGATTTGGGTTTTCATTGCATTCGTGAGCTTAAGACATCGGGTTGGAACGTGTAGAAGCCAAAGGAGGTCGACCCATCCTCATCACCATTTTTCTCATCGTCGTAGGCAAACTTTAAACCTCGGTAAGTCGTCCTCACCTTTTAAAATTAGTATGTTGATCACCATATAGCTTAACGAACCTTGGTTTCACATGACTTGTTGGTATGTGCTAAATTACACATACCTTTTTCCATTAAAAAAGGACTTAAAAGACCAAAAACATACAGAAATTGCCAAATATATGTTTGTTTTGTATTTGTGTTGTGCAGGAAACGGATATTCACAAAAGAACGAAAAACAAAGCCAAAAAAAAGACAAAACTGAGCACGGAATGGAAAAGTGTGAAAAGACGAAGCCAAAAAGTCAACCAAGTCAAAAAGTCAACAAGAAAGTCAAACAGTCAAAGTCAAAGTCAACCCCGACAAAGTCAAAGTCAAAGTCAAGAGGAAGTCAGAATCAAAAGAAATATAACTTGAGGGACCAAAATTGTCAAATCCCTAAGTGTATTACAAGAAGAAAAAGACTACAAGGGCTGATTTTGCAATTTACTTGAAATAACAAGTGAGGGGGCACAACTGCCAAAGTCCCAAACTTGTTTTACCACATGGACTGTTTTTGCAATAAGAGTTATAAGGTTGAGGGGGCATTTCTGCCAAACCCTCAACCTTGTATCACCCAAAGGACTATGCATGCAATTACTCATAACACGTTTGGGGACTAAACTTGCCAAGTCCCCAAACTGTTAACATCCATCAAGGACGAAATGTGCAACAAACCTTATAACTTCGGGGGACCAATTTTGCCATCACCCCAAACCCTTTCCTGTTAAACCCAAACCACTTTTCCCGCCCATTTTTCCCCCCAAACCCCTCACGGGTTAACCTCCCCCTCTTTTACCCCGCAACCCTTCAACACCATGGATAAACATCACCCCCTCCTCCACTAAACTTTCCCAGCTACAAAAGTGCCAACTTGGCAATCCCCCATTGCCCAAGAACCAATTCGATGGTTTAGATTGATCAAAAAGAAGCACAATGAAAATTAAAGGTTGAGATTGCTTTTGATTCACCTCACACAAGTAACACACTTTGTTTTTGTCTCTATGAAGAAACACACTTTGAAGACCAAGACCTAGCTCGTTTTTGTATAAATAGGGCCAAGTGTAAGCCTTAAAGGCATCTTAGCTTAATCTTAGTTTACTTGTAATTTTCATTAAGTCACTTTACTTATTTTCAGCTTATTAAACTTTTTCTTTCAGCATTGTATCAATTTTAAAGTTTAATGAAGTTTTGAGGTATTTAAGGTAAATTTCAATCTTTAAAATTCCAAGTGTTAAGTTGTTAAATTGTGTTAAAGTAAGGTTAAAAAGCTCTAGAATAGCTTATTTATAAGTTTTCTTCATTAAGTAAATTAAAAAGTTAAGTAGAAAATACAAAAGTCAAGAAAAACCTCCCAAAATTACCACAGCTTATACTTTTGGATGATAAGCCGGATATGGATGGGCTTATGGACTCACTAGCTTGTTAAACACAAGCTAGAGCTTTGTTGATTAAGCTCTAATGAGCATTGACACCCTTGTTTAGAGCAAAAAGGGGTTTGTAAGTCATTTTCTTTCATTTAAGCTTATTTTCTGCATTTTCTTATTTTTTAGCTTATTTGTGCTTATTTTCTCTTTCAATATGCTTATTCATGTTTGTTTATCATGTATTAAGACTTACTTTTGAGACCATTGCCCTTAATCACCTTAAAAGCAGTTAAAAAAACCTTTTGAAGTCGTAAAGGGGTGTTTGGGTTAAGCCCAAAATGGGTCAAAATGGCATGGTAATGGGTTGTGGCCATTTGGCCAACTTTGGTTAAGCATTACTAAGCTTATGAGAAGCTATTTTTCCAAAAAGATTAAGTTTAAAGAGAGTTTTCAAGTTCACTTTTTGTTCTCTTAAAACTGTTGGAAATTCACTAGTGTCAAATAGCTTATTGGGTTAAGCCATAGTAAACCAGAATTAGAGTTCACTTTGGTGTCATTTGTGTATGCAAGAACCAACTAGTAGAAGCCTTAGGAGTCCTTAGTTTTTTGTACAATTCTGTCAACTATTTCCAAAAAAATTTCATAAGTAAAAATAGTCAAGTTTTCATTCCAAATTCTCAGATAGCAAAAATGTTTTTCAGTGCTTGAATCTTTATGCACAAGTTCATTTTAAGCTACTTTCAATCTGTTTCCCATTACATTTTTGTTTTGAGCTTATTGAAGTGCTTATTTTTAAGCCAACTTTTTCACAAAATCTCTTTGGAAAACTGCCCTGGTGCAAAACAGCCAATTGGCACACCTTTTTCTTGGCTTATTTAAGCTGAAAAGCTTAAGCTTTCTACATTTTTAGAAAGCTTATAAGCTCTCCAATAAGCCC
>BQNB010057525.1:0-38178 GCA_026074375.1 Tanacetum coccineum | reverse complement strand
TAAGTATTGTCATGCTAAATATGTGCTAGGATATGCTTCTGGCTTAACTAGATATCGGATATTGCCATTAGTTTAGTTAACAAGTTGAGTAGTAGGTGAACCTAGATAATTTAACAAATAACATTCTGATTCTATTGGATAGTTGGACAAGTGGACTACTAGAGTATAAATCATCGTTAAGCAGTAAGTGGGTAAAGTCTGTATGAGCTAGGGTTTAACAAGATCACCATTGCTTTAATCCCTAAGATAGATTATAATCAGCAAATAATGATGCTTTATGCGGATGCTTTAATTGTGACAGAACTAATGTGTCTAGGTCTTAAATGATGTCCCGCCTAAATCTAAGAATGATATACCACATCGAGATAAGTAATCATTGCACTAAATAAACAAACCAACTTCTAATCGGATTAATGATGGCTAATATAGTTTTCTATCATAAGGCTTGACCGCTCTTTCATCTTTTGTTAATTTGCTTATGTGGGTTAAAGTGTCTTGAATTGATTGTAGTCACCACCAAACCCGTGCCAATCTCTCAGGCTAAAACCCTCCTTTTACTTGTTAGAATTAGGATTAGAACTAACATAGGATTATCATAGGTTTGACTTAGATTAAAATTAACTTAGATTAGATAACTAAAATATTAATAAATTAAGAGATTTAACCTCGCTTCAAGTGTTCGACACCCTACTTACCACAAATCTACCACCGACCGGGTACACTGCCGTTAAAGTGTTGTTTTTTTGTCAAGTCGGCAAAATATAAATTTAAAACTTGAATCATAAAAATGTACACCACACAACGACACATCATTGCCTATACTGGAGCATTGAGATCGGTATTAAATTATATGAGTGTACCGATAGTATATTAAATTCTAGAACTTGTTTTTGTGATGCATCCCGAGACCACATAGTGAGTATTAGGATTTGCTAGATAAGAGGCACTAGGATTAACCCATGTTTTAAACTTGTAATTGTTATGATGGTCACATTGATCATATAATTATCCTACACCCTTGCCATGCACTCATTTTTAGTGCAGGATACCCCTAGTACAACACTCCGAGCCTATCCTTAAACCAATCGTTACACCCAAATCGCCTTAGCCTACCTTGTATGTACTCGCTTTTAGTACATTATTGTTTTAACCTAAGTTAATTATTTGAGTACACGGTTGTAAGTCCTTATCCTTGTAAATACAGTTTTGGGACGATTGGGATTCATGGTAGTATTTATTTCGCGGAATAATGGAGAAGAAAAGTTAAATCAATACCCCCATATGTTTGTTAGATGATCTCTATATTATTTTGATCCACCTCAAGACGGGTCATTAGTTAGATTATAAATAATCGAGTATGTAAAAGTTCAAGTGTAGGGGTGTATCTAGAAAACCCCCATGATGTATTATATGTTTAAGCAATGGCAGAGCAAAAGTGTACGAAAAAAATTTATATATAAGAAAAAAGTAAAAAATTTGTGCAGGTTGCCAATTGCTTATGTTTATGTTTATGATAGAGTCAAGAAAAGAAAAAGAAAGAGATTGATGTAAAGTTGTGTAGAGTTTGTATATCTTCGTCCGAGTCTTGGCTTAGCAACCAAACTAGCGTGTATTCGTATAAATAATTAGCTAACCCTTCCACTCCAAATTCACCCAAAGCCACCCAAATATATCCCATCCGTTTCTGTTTCCATTATACGTTATCTTACACCTACACCTCACAACCCTTTAAAAGACCTCTTGGATAGTAATGAATAATGCTTGCGCCTAGCGATAGAGGTTTGATCCTTTACCACGCCTATGGTAATTTATATGTTATGACAGGTAATGAGTGTTGATTTTTTATTTCTCCATTCTGTTATAATTTATTAACAACTAAATAAGCCAGCATTAAGCTAAAACAGATTATGCAATTTTCAAAGCATTTATGACAGATTTGAAGGGAAATTAGCACAAAAGAGTTTTAAACTACACTAAAGCATTCATAAGCATTAAATATCATAATTAAGCAACAATAAGCAAATACAAACAAGAAATAAGCAGGAATAAGCACTTGAATAGTAAATAAGCTAAAAAATGGAAAAATAAAGACTTACACGGCCCTTGCTTAAACAGGGCAAACAAGCTTATAACTAAGCAATTCTACAAGCTTTAGCTTGTCAAAGACAAGCTAGTAAAGTCCATAAGCCCATCTAAGTTTGGCTTATCATCCAAAAATCAGCTGTGGTATTTTTGAGGGTGAATTCTTTTTGTGAATTTTTTTTATTAAGTTTTTAATATTTAAATGAAACAGGTTACTTATATGTTTATGTAAGAGCTTAAATCAGATTAATGAAGGCTTTTTAACCAAGGAAAACAAGGATTTAAGATTTCACTTAAAACTTCAAATTTTCATTAAAACAAAGTTACAAGACTTGGAAATTTAAATTGCAATAAGCTAAAAGTTAACTAAGTTAAAACAAGATGAAAGATTAAAAAACTAGATTAAAGATCAGATGCCACAATGGGCTTATAAAGGGTCCTATTTATAGAATACGAATTAGGTCTTGGACTCTTTGAAGTGTTCTTCTTTTGTGAGTGAAACTGAGGCTGTTCTTCTTGTGTGAGTAGAAACAAAGTCTTCAATCTTGGCCATTGATCTTCAAATGTGCTTCTCAAAGTTAATGGTGGCCGTTGGATTCCTTGAAATGTGTAGGATTGCCAACATGGCAATTGCAACATGTGACAGGGTTTTAGTGGGTTAAGGGTGAAGATTTTATCCATTGAACTCTTGGTGTTGCAAGGTAAAAGAAGTAGAGAAGATACGTGAATAGTACTGGGTTTAAAAGGGCGAGAAATTTGGTTTATGGGTAACAAGGGAAATCTTTGGAGAATTGGCAAAAATGGTCCCCCAAAGTTATATTTAGTTTTGCAATAATCGTCCTTTGTGGTGATAAGTTTGGGAGGATGGCAAAAATGGCCATCCAAGGTTTATATCATGTTTGCAAATTCAGTCCTTGTAGTGGTACAACTTTAGGAAGTTGGCAATTCAGGCCCCTCTCTTTGTTTTGGGCTTATACTTGGGCTGGTTTGGTGTTAAAAGGGTTTTGGGCCTTTTGGGCCCATTTGGTCTTCGATAAATCCCTTAATGGGCTGCCACAGCCCATTAGATGGGTAAGGGTGGCCCATTAAGAATTTCTTCGGTTTTGGCTTCGGGTTTGACCTTTGACTTTTCCGGGGTTGACTTTTGTTGACTTTTTGACTTTGACCTTGATTGACTTTGACTTTTCACGCTCTTCACATTCCCGTGCTTGGTTTTGTCATTTTGGCTTCGTTTTTCGTCCTTTTCTTGAATATTCGTTACCTGCACAATACAAATGCAAAACATACATATATAGTGTATTTTTGGTACGTTTTTTGTCATTTAAACTCGTTTTTAATGGACAAAGGTATATGTATTTAAACACATACCAATCATAACGGGTCTTTCGACCTATACCGTTATGAGTAAACAATCAAAGTTGACGAACAAAGCTAATAAGATTAGACACAATAGGATCTCAATGTAAGCTTAAGATTAACAAGATCACAATAATACCAAATACTTCTTTATTATATTAACATAACCGAGTAGTCATAAGAGGGTTTAGCCTCTCATGGCTACGTTGTTCATAATATCAAAGTTAAATAGAGAAACGAGAAACATACGAGATTCGGAAATGAAATGGATCAAAACACAACCCGTTTTCAAGTATCGAATCATATTCAAAACCCGTATTTATACTAATGCTTATTAAACCGTCTTAGTCTTTGTCAGAATTTTAGGTATAAAACATAGGAAAGGATAGAGCAATCTTGAAGGTGAGTGTGTGTTTTCAAGTATAAGAGATATCTTTAAATGGCCAAATTTTATCTTTATAGGCTGGGAAAGGGGTGAAGTACGACATAGTTCATAATAAGTATGACGAACTTTGCCTTACTTCGGTTCCAAATCATTAATGTTGGGATGAAGTGCGGCGTACTTATATAAAAGTGTCGCATACTTATATAAAAGTGCGCCGTACTTCTAATATTTACTACTTCATTTATTTTAGACTGAAGTATGGCGTACTTGTGGAGAAGTGTGGCGTACTTGGTCATATATTTGGTCTTTATTCTTTGTAATCTTCTAGCTAGTCTTCCGTAAATTATAAACACTTGTATCTTGGATACTTTTAAGCTTAGACTATCTTCAAGTGAACCTGCACACATTTTATGCTATTAAGTATCAAAAGTTCACGAGAAATGTAAAATATGTATGAATAACGCCACCTAGAACATGTATAATTAAGGCGTTATCATTGTGCTCTATGTCCTTTCTTCTTCATAGAACCTTTCGCTTTGTCCCTGCCAATTGGTCATCGAATTTCTTGCACCTCATCTTTCGTGTCGTCGCCAACATCAACATTCAGATTAATACCAGCTTCCCCAGACTCTGTGTTGAATGAACTAGCATATGTCTTGTATCTCTTGCCGCTACCTTCCCTAGACTTTGCTAGGAATTTTAGAACTTCAGTTTCTATCCATTTCAGACTACCTTTTAAAACCTCTCAATAATGACGAAGTTTAAACGGCACTCCGGTTTCAGCTTCATAGTTAAGAAGTGCCCTATTATAGTAATCTTGGTCTCCAGATCCACTCTCCTGCAACCTAAACATGGCATTACCATACACTCAACTTAACCGAACCACGTTCTAGCACACCGTCTTCCATTTCCCATTCAACATATCGTATGTTCGACGACCATACATCTTTGTTCTGTACTCCATGTACTGCAAACCTCAGTCCAAAATCCAGCATCCTTACTCGTGTTACCAAGTCTGCTATTTTCAGATACTTAAACCCAACCTTTACACAACGCAATTTCTTCCTCATTTGTCCATGCATTTTGCCGGGGTGCATCCTCGTTTTGAACAGTTCTTTTGGCATCTCTAGTCAGCTTCGACTTCGGTGGTGGGGCCGCGACTTCAATGAGAGATTCCTCATGAACGGTTTCTTAAAAAGAACTGGTGTGTTGAAAAGAGATCGAAAATTCAGGTGTGTACATATCTTCGATTGGAAATGTATGAATGGGAGACATGGGTTATTCTGTATGTAGTTGTCATGACGAACCACCCATTTGGGTTTATGAGATGTAGTTGGGGTGGCTAAATAGGAACGCGTTAGGTTGGGATGAGAATTCGTGAAATGTGTTTGTCTGTGAGTATTGGCTAAAATAGTATGGTTCTATTGTCGGTGTCAGTGCCGGGTTTTGGTATGGTTTGTTTGGGTAAGGTTGGTTATAATAGTATGATTGTGGCCGCAATAAATTCATTTGTGGGTTCGGTGATGGGTTTTCGAGCATAAATGTGCCATCAGGTATCGGCGAAGTGATTCAGGTGGTTTTTCGTTATTGACGTTTAGTGGTTCGGGGAGTGCTTTGTTAAGACAATTTTTGTAACTAAAATTGAGAAATAAAGTTTTAGAGATAATGTATATAAAATGGGGAAGTTGTGTTTAAAATGGTGAAGTAGTGGGTATTTATAAGTAAAGAAGGGGGTAGTGTAATTTTTTCTATTTATAAAACTTGCAACGGATGTATAAGGATGAGGACCATAGTTTTTCAAACTCACCATTGGTGAGTTGCTCACCATTCGGCCATAAACTCGGGTGTAACTTGTTTGGGTGGATTAGAAACTCACGCGTGAGTTTTGAACTCACCCCGTGAGATGAGAAACACTCCGTCGAGCCTTACTAGTTAAGGATACGAAGTATATTTTATCATACGAAAAAGCAATTGCTTCTTCCTAAACACAAATGGTTGGTATTGTCAAATGAAATTATAACTTATTTTATTAAAGAAATTTCTTCCACAAAGCTTTATTTTAGATAGGATCGAATATTGAGCAAGCCTTGCCCAATCAAACTCATCAATTCTACCAAAATTACACCCAAGCAATCCAAGTCACATTCACACTCTTTTTCAACAGACAAATTTCAATATGTGGAAACTAGAAGAGGGTTGGATAGTTTTTACCGTTTTAAAAATTAAAAATTAGATTGTCTACTTATGTGAATTCAAGAGATATACAAATATGTATATGATAACGATGCAATAAATAAATAAGTAAATGCAATATGTAAATAAGTAAGGATAAGAAAGATCATACCACGATGATTTATAGTGTTCGGATATAAAGCTCCTCTTTGGCCTACTCCACTCCCTGAGTACCCAACTTGAGAGTTTTCTTCACTATGTCAACAAGCTTCCTTTAGGCGGAGAAAACTGTACACGTCGCTTTCACTTTTTCCAGTACTAAGCTAAATACTGAGTTCTACTTCGAGATAGAACCAATCCAACACATTACGTATTTGAAGGCTTAAAATACTAACCAATCATATAACTATGATTACACAAAACAAATAGATAATGATGAATAAATATCATAAATGTGATGACACTACTAAACTAGTAACACTTGAAGCTTGATATCTTCTTTGTGTTCTTCACTAAAGAGTGGATGATTGGATCACTTGTAATGGATTATACAACAAGTATAATGATCAAAGAATGTATGAGAAAGTAAGAAAATAAATATGCAAGAAGACAGTTTAGAAATGGTTAGTTCAAATGAAAACATTTGGCTCCTATTTATAGAAAAAAATCGGATTCAAAACTGCCAACTCCACGGATCGACGGATCCATCATACCCTGGATCCATCTGCCTATTTGGTGGATCCATTAGTGGTAATTAGCCAATTTTTTGTCTTTTAGTGGTTAACCACAAATCTTTACAAAATATTCTAATTGTACTTAAATATCTGATTTAGTATATGTTTATAGAAGAAAAATATTTTTTAACATTAAAATAGAAAGATTTTTCTAAATTTGAAAAGATGTGAAAAGATTATTTCTATTTATGGTTAATCTCATTTTGTCTTATTCACTAATATAACTAGTTGTTAATTAATTATGTGTTTATTTGAAATCATTTGATTAGTAAAGATGTAAGCAAGCTTACATGGGTTTATGCAAATGATTAAACTAGTATGCAAGACAAAATATTTACTTTGATCATTAACTACGCTTTATAATGTCATATTCATACCTTAAGTGATTTGACGTCGGCACGTAAACTTACGACTAAATAACTTGTTTACGTAAACTTTTACATAGTATGACATGATATTTGTTATTATCAAAACTTGAAGATCATTAAATATAAATATCATTTTTACGCGAATATTTGTATTAACATTCTCCCCTTTTTTGATGATGACAATATATAAACTCATATTAATTAAAAGTGTACTAAAACAAGTTTTTAGTAGTTGAGTTTACATCTCTTCTCCTTTTTTTATCGAAGCAAAAAGTGTTGTAGAGGCGCGGTTGCAAAACGTTTTGACAAATGCAATAAAAATGTGTAACGATTGCAAAGTAATAAATGAGACGTATTGCAAGTGCTCCCCCTCGGTGTATGCTCCCCCTTGACTAGGGCACCAAGGAATTAAGCTATGGAGGCGTGGTACAAAACAAAGTTGGTAGACGAGCAAATATATATATGACAAAAACACACGCATATATATAAGCATAACAACCACCATCATCACGACATAAATAAAAATAATGTTAATTCTATTATAAGGGAATAAACATAAAACAACCATAATAATAAACTAAAAATAACAATAACTAGAAAATAAAAAATAAGCTAGAAAAGTAAAAATAACTAAGACTTCAAATCTTGGGATAAAGTTTTTCCATATAATCTGAGGCGGTGGCTAAACAACGAGGTGTTTATTGTAGGAAGTATGGTGGGTTGGATGAAGATCAAAGGTGGTGTCGGATATAGGAAAACATGTAGTTAACACGTTTCCGTAACATGTGGATTTCATGCCTAGTTATGCTACAACATTGGAAAAACATGTTGTGAAGGTGTGGCAAATCATTTGGATTTATAAAATAAAAGATGTTGCTGTGAGGGTTTGGTAGTTATTGGTTTCCTAAGTTTAGTGGCAAGTTTGGGAGGTTTTCTTGTTGTTGTGCATTTTTGTTGATGTTAACAAACAATGGTTGTGGTGGTGGTGGATGTTCAAATCCGGGTGGTGGATGCGCAAAGCGAGGTGGTGGTGATGGATTTGAAGGACCCGGTGGCCAATTATCCATGGTTGAAACATGAGAGTTGTGAGGTGGAGTTTGTTATGGTGGAAGCTCTTGAGGTTTAAGCTTCAAGGGAATGATGATTCTTATTTTAGGTGGTGGAGCTACATGAGTTGGTGTTGGTGATTCACTAGGACAGGATGAAATGATTTGATAAGTGCTGCTACTTGAAGTGGATTTTGAGGGTGCTTGAGGTGGTGAAATAGATTTCTTTCTTGGAAGTGGAGAAGGTGTTCTTTCATTGTGGTATTCCACACTTCAGGATTTATGATTTACATAGGTTGGAGATTTCATACGGATTCTTGCGGTTCTTCTTTTGTAGTTAGGTGAGGTTGTCTTGGAGGGGCTAGTCATGGTGATGAATTTATGATATGTGTATGTGATATTTGGTTAAAATGTGAAATGAAATGAGGTTGAAAATGGTGAAGTGTTTTGCATAATGGTTCTTGAATTATATGGAGGTTATGTTTTATCCTAAGGTTTACATTTAGGATCATATAGCATGAATATGATATAAAGTGGAAGAAGTAAAAAATCACATAATTTGAAATTTTGGCGCCTGGCATAAGACGGATCTACGAACCAAAGAAGGATCCAAGATTTAGCGGAAGAGACGAGTAAAAAACATACCGTAAGTAAAGGCGTATTAGATTGATTTTTGACGTTTAAAATGAGTTTGGAAATGAAATAAGCAAGATTATAGGGTTGTTCGGTGTGGATACAGTAGAGCAAGTAACAAGTGGAAGCCGAGAGATAATCATGGTCTTCTCTTAGACTTAGCACATTTTGTCGAATGATTTCTTTGAATCTTCTTAGTTGTGGGCGAAGTTAAATGATGACGTGTTATTTTATACACTTTTTTAACCTTCAAATCATGCAAATATCCCCAAATATTGTACTTAATTGTTTCTTTTTTATATTTTAGCATTTGGAAAGCATTTAGAGGAGAAGCACATGACTTGGGCTCAATTTGGGAAGAAACAGGACAAGAATGCAACTCTACAAGATTTTGATGAAGCTTTGGATTTACACTACGTGGAGACGGCATCACAATCTCCTCTAACGCCGTCAATGATTGAAGGCGATGACGTCACAACCATTTCTAATGACGTCAAGGTAGCCAAATTAAAGAATGTAACAATCCGTTATTTCATGTCATTTTACGACTTCATACTTTCCACTATTTATTTTTAGGGTTTTACGCGTTTACTTTTAATTTTCATTATTTAGTTAAATCGCGTAAACTAAAAATCATCAATCAACGTAAACCATCATCAAACAAATAAAAGTTTACGTCAAGCAAGTGTTATATAATTATTACGAAATAATTTATAACTTTTCACTTTTTATTTTTATCGGTTACATAAAACATTTATATTTTGCAATAAAATACATTTATGCATGCATAGAAGCACCAATACCTATCTATACTTCAACCAATACCCACTTTTATACCCAATGCCCAAAAATTAAAGCATTTCTACACTTATTAACCCATTAGGCCGGTTCTACAACAAATGAAACAAGAATAAATACCTTAATCCTCCACTAATGTTATTTCAAATATCACCATCTTTTTTTTATCCATCATGTAAACTATAAACCCTTTAACCATGGGATAACCAAGCAAACTTTTATCCCTCCCCCTTTTTTGATTGTTCCCTCCTCCAAGGGAGGAGGAGAGGACTTGTACCCTTTGTCATAAACCACTCCTAATCCTTTTTTTGCTAATGATTTTGAGAATTACTTCTACTATAAATAAGACCTCAAGTGTAAGCCTCATTCACACCTTTCTCTGGCTAAATCACTCAAAATTTCTCTCTTGTTTTCCTTTGTAACTCACGGCTCAAAAAGAAAGAATAAAAGTTCCATAGTTTTGATTTTTAACAACAATACAAGCATACAAGTATTATTAGGGTTGATATCTAAGATATATCAAGGGTATTTCAAGACTTGGGTTTCATAAAATTTAAGGTTTTCAAGAAGTGGAAAACTAGGGTTTTAATAAGGATTTTAGGTTGAAGAACTAGATTAGATTGTGTTCATCATCTTCATTCATTCACATAAGGTCTAACATAAAATCTACCCTTTTATAATCATTTCATTTTTCATGCTTACATATTTGTTATATAGTTTATTCACCATCTAGCAATTATTTCATAAAGTTTATAAATAATACAAGACTATACATACTCAAGTACACACATGTTCATGGTAAAAATATGTTAAATATGTATTAGAAAGCAAGAACACATTTTATTAGACATGTTACAAGTATTGGTTGATTTACATAATTAATTATTACAATTTATTTATATATTTTTATAAATAAATAATTCTTGTGGACATTCATTTGGACATATTGGACTTAAATATATGGACATAAATTAAGAGGACCTAAAGTATGCAAGATATGTGGTATTAATTAATTTAGAGGACTTGTACTAATTTTATCATGTTATAATTTATATAACAAGTTATAAATTATACTTATTACACGGATATTTCATACCTACTGTTAAAATACGACTTTTTATAAAATATACAAACCTTATATTCAATTAGTACATTTCATGAGGATTCCAAATATATAAGGAACTTGAAAAACGGAGCTATAACGAAGGAGTTATAAATTTTACGAGATTACAGTAATTAAATATATAAAAAATGTTTTTATAAAAGTTATTTTATAAAAACTGTGATTGTACAAAACTTTATAAATTCTGTAAATATTTTAGTATGATAGATCAACTCAATAGGAAACCGTGGATATAAAGAACGTTAAAACGGAATTAAAATGAGGGAGATATGATTTTTACCAGATTAAATATATAAAAAGTATTTTTATATATAATAGTTTTACTGTTGCTGTTACAATACAAATTTTTATAAAATCTGTAAACAATTTACTTTGATAGATCATCTCGACACAATTTCGTACATATAAAGAACGCGTAAAACAGAGTTAAAACGAGAAAGTTATGAGTTTTTAAAGATTTCGAAAAGTATATATTATTTCACAGCTTTTATAAAGCTGTGAAAAGCTGCGGAATAACTGCAGAAACTAAAAACAGAGTTTTTGAGGGATTTTGGGTCCGATTCGGCCAAAGTATAAAACTATAAAGTTGTTCGGAATAACGTTTTACTATAAATATCAAGTTTTCGGAGACTAGAAGTGTATAGATATTTAACTAGAAATTATAAAAGCTAGTTAACTTTTATAAACTATTTTTTGCATTTATATAAAAATATAAGAAGCTGTTAGAATTATAAAAAGAGGTTTACGAGTGTTTTCGGGTCCGTTTGGTCTATAAAAACCATAAGAAACAATGTAGTATTACTTAAATAATATTTATATATGTTTTAAACTTTATAAATATTATTTTATAAAATAAATAAACTATTTATATGATATTATTATATAAACAATAAAAATATTAAATCAATTATTATTAACAAATAATCAACTATTGGACAAAGATAATATTTTTACGGATGCATATACATGGACCCTTATTTATCAAGCATGATTTAAATATTGATTCAACGTTTATAAATTAAACAAAAACTATTAGGTGGTGATATAACTGTTAGCCTCAATTTTATTGAGTCAATAAAGGAAGCTTGTTCCTGTGTTCAAGACCTCACTTCGGGGGAGATTGTTAGCCTCAATTTATTGAGTCAAACAAGGAAGCTCGGTCACTCTACGATGGAGCTTCGGTCTTTAATTAGTTAACGTTGTAATAGGATAATATCGGGAATCGGGCTCGATAGATAATCTAATATTGTATATGTTTTGGGATTAATCCCAAGCAATACCCGACCGAGCCTAGGTCCAAAGTTAAAATAAAATTTTTGCCCGCTCTGTCACTTTTTAAGTGTCGGAGGGTAATATAAGGAAATTTTCCACTTGGAAAAGCTAAGTTGTCAAAATATCTAACAAATATCTTTTCACCTTTTCTCTCTAACCTCTCTCTTCTTTCCACTCTCTGAACAACTCTTTCTTTCCTCCTATCTAGTGTCGATTTCGTGATCGATTGTATGTTATGAAGCGTGTTTAATGTGATCCAACAATTAGGCAATCAGAAGCGTGACGTGTGGATTCGTGTTCGATTTCTTGGTGGTGTTCGAAGACAAGAAGTGCAAATGGTTCGTGTGTTCATTTGAACTTAGAGCAAAAAAATCAAATCCGGAAGTTTTTTGTGCTGTAGATGTGGATGTGAATGTTTAAGTTATTAAGCAAGGAACTTTAGGGCCATAAGGCATCTAATTGTGCAAGAGAATCAAGTTAAAAGGTCAAAAAGGGTGATCTTTAGGCGATTTTTGGTGGAAAAAGTCGTATATTTCGTCGTTGCGTTTTGACTCTCTGGCAAAGTTCTTGTTGCGTTTGATTTTTCTTGTTCGTGTTTGATTGTTCTTCTTGTTGCGTTTTGATTTTCTTCTTGTTGTTGCGTTTTTGAATTTTTTTATTTAAACAGGTTCAAAACGCAATCATATCATTTTGGTATAGAAGAAATTGGTTTAAAAATATTAAAATAATCGAAACCCTATTTCAAAATTGTTTTATGTTTGCGTTTATTGGATATTTTTTGAATAATATATTGAACTGCGTTTTGAGCATAGGCGTTTTGACAAACGTCTCCAGCTGCGTTTTGTAAAGTTCAACTGCGTTTTTGATTCAAAAGTCACTGCGTTTTGATTAAATAGTCATTGCGTTTTGATTCAAAAGTCGCCGAGCGCTTTATGATAAAGATCGTTGCGCGTTTTGCTACTACGTACTTTCTAGGTACTGTTCAGCACCATTTCTTATACAGAATACTAAATCGTTTATGAGCGCTGCCCCAAATTTTGACGAACATCACTCTTTGCACATAACTTGGACTTCACAAAGCACTGCGAGATAGAGAGTCGGTTTATAAGATAGCACTGCGATTTGTCTAGAATTTGTGTGAAGAAAAGGGTTTCAGTAAAACAGCCATAACTTTTGATCCGTAAGTCCGTTTCAGGCCCGTGACCTCTCAAATCGAAGAGAAAAACGAGACGGAAGCCGCTGTAACCACCCTTTAGCTAGTTAAGGATTTCTCAAAGCCCAAAACCCTCGTTTACTATGATTTATTGACATTTTTCAGTTTTTTGGAATTTGTGTTACACTTGTTTTTGTTCTAGCTCACGGCCCATCTGTATTTTTAGGCCCGTTTCAGTTTGGTGAGCCTATTTAAACAAACAGCTTTAACCCTAGCCAGAAAATTATCTGTTTTTAGACAATTAAATCATTGGCCGCTGATTCCGAATCAAATCATTCACGGTTTTCTATTGATTTTGTAAAATCCCGTTAAATTTTTATCGGTTCTAATCATAGACTTGTAAAATCCCGTGAACGTCTATTGTATTCAAAACCACAACTTCAATCACATCATATCCACTTAAGATCCAACAAAATTTTCACACTTCATAATTCACGTTAAAATGGGAACAAAGGTTACTTCATCTTCGGGTTCAGTGTTAGAGGAACCAGAGATACAGAAACTGCAGATGCAAGCAAAGATTTTCAAAGAAAACTCCTTGAACAAATTAAATGCACTTAAATCAACCACTCAACTTCTCGAAAGACAGAGTATATTGTATCAACAAGCTTTTGCACAACTCTTTGGTGATAGTGTCAGAACCTTCAAGTTTCAGTTATCTCAACACATGAATAACTTAGAAACACTTCTCAATGCAGAAACACTTCACGAGATGGATTCCAAATCCGCTCTAAGTGTGATCAAAGTACAGTTTGAAAGGTTCATTAACTCTGACTTGTTAAAGCCTCTCGATATTTATTCAAGATCTTTTTCATCAGATCGAGAAGTAAGAGAAAACTTCAGAGATTACACTAAAATGACAGCTCAAACATTCAAGGAAACAATCATCCAGAACATGAACTCCATTGAGCAATGTATAATAGAAAGAGCAAGTCATGAGCAAGAGCTTAAGATGACGTTGAAAAAGTTGAGTGAAAGACAGTTGCAGATTCAACAGTGCAAGGTTCAAGAGGTTCAATCATCGGTTACAAGTTCAGGAGATGAAACAAGCAGTGGGATTGTATCAGATGAAGAGATTGATAAACAGAAATTGGAAGCACATTACAGTTACATGGCAAAGATTCAGGAGGTCTCACCTGAAGAATCCAGTTCTACTAGTCAGCCATTGGAACAGGTACAAAACCATGATGAAAATGATGTGTTTGCCAATGTGAGACGACATTCTGAGCAACCTGAATCCATTAACGACACATATGTTTTGGAGAAGGATGATAGCAATGTCATTCCTGATTCATCAAATATATGTACTAATGATAATCAGGTTGATCAAAATGCGGCTGAATGTGTTGATGAGCGTGCTGCGCTTGCTAATTTAATTGCTAATTTGACTCTTGATACGGAGGAAAACAAAACGGTATTAAAGCAATTAAAGAAAGCAAACGCATCATTAACTCAAGAACTGAAGGAGTGCAAAACTAACCTTGATGAGTCTAGTAGGGCTCTGGGGGAGGCTACTAGCAGTCGGGATAGTTCTCTGATTGCACTTCAGACCAAACAGACTGAGCTTGAGAAGTACACGGCCCTTAATGACCTAATACGAGTGATTATAAAATACTTCAAAACCAAAGTTAAATGAAACTCTAGGATATAGCTCTTAAAAACATTGACATAAAAGAGGGTTTAAAACCTAAAACCTATGAAATTGTCATTGTCAATACAGAAACTACGCTGAGTCAGTCAAAAAGATCTGTTAACTAGGTCACATTTGAAGGTCAAACTCAAAGAGAAAAAGTAAGGTTATTTCGGAATTAAAGCTATGAAGGAAAAGACAATTGACACGATGATTGAAATGGAACAAACAAATAAATTTTTAAATGAAATTCTTTATTAAACGCAATCAGTCAATTCATACCCTTCACATGTTGGCACCCAAATCTCAACGATCTGGTAGATCAACCTTTGCTAATCCAAAGTACACTCAAGACAGCTCAATCTGATAACCTCGTTGTATGAGAACCCATATGAATACTTCTGTTCCTGCAAACAGATTTTGCCCTTCCTATGGGGAAGCGACGTGACTCTTGAAAAGGAGAGTAGATCAAAAAGTTGGATAAAGAACACAGGAAACCATATAATTACACATAACAAAAACAGTCATTATGAAACTTCAAACCACCATCAAAAACTATCTGATAGAATTGAACGACGCTAAAAGTTATGAATACAATTGGAGAAAAACGTTTGTTATGACAAAGCCAAACATTGCTAAAAACCTGCCTTTCTATAACCTCATTCTAAAAATCCTTAGTAAAAGTAGACAACTTTATAACGAATACAAACAAGCGAACACTTCACAATTTAGAACAATTTGTCACAAAGCTTGGTCAAAATCATACTTATAAGTGTCATTTCTAAACCCAACTGCTAAGACAATGGAAGTTTTGATCAAAACCTTATAATGCCTCTTTCAGACAAAGTATAGCTAAGACGTCATTGTGTTTTGTTCATGAACTAAAAAAGGAAATGCATGACGATTTGGAGTACGTTAAATCCCTTGAAAAAGAGATGACGAACTTGAATCTAAAAAGGCTGATTTTTCAAACATTTATGATCTACTTCTCGAAGAGTGTGTGTCTAAAGATGTTACATTTCGTATTTGCATTCTCTTGTCTTATTTCAATGCATAATACAGAATTGCAATGCTAATATCTTCATAAAGTTCAAAGAATGTGAATGTCTGCCACAAAACTTTCGAAACAAACTGAATCTGTTAACAAAGAAGTTATAATATTTGTTAAAAAGTTTTTACTAAACTTGAAAAACACTCATTTCTCTTGAACTTGGCTTACAACAATGTAAAGAACAAATGAAAAAACAACTCAGTTTTTGCAAAGAAAACGATCTATGAGTTCGAAAAGAACGTGAAAATAACATGCAATACAAGAAATTGCAGAAGCTCAAAATGCAAGACAAGAACATAGCCATAAATGAGTTTAAAGAAACTCATCGAGAACTGCAAAGGAAATTCTGTGTAAACATCAGTTAATAAACCATCTGTTGTTCACAACCAAATGCTCACGAATTTCCAAACCAGTGCCGTTTTAGGAAAAACCGACTCTTTTCAATTCTCCTGAAATGAGAAGTTTTCAAACGAAACAGTCGGTTTAATAAAACTAATGTGTCGGATGTTTGCTTTAAACAAGTCACTCAACAGAATTTGCCTCAGATTAGAAACAAGCAGTTCGAAAACACCATGTGATTGCACCTGTCCCCTCTAGGAAATTTCCCAAGCATATGTCCACAAATAAATCAGTAACCAAGGGAAACAAGTAGTCTCAAATGACATGTTCATAACTACTTACCTAGAGAAAGCTAAGGAAAAGTGCACAACTTCAGAAAGCAAAGAAGTGAATGGAAAACCAAGTATAATAGATCCGTCTAGAATTACCCAACACTGTTAATGGTGGCAAACCAAAACCTAGGAATTGGCAACATCATGAGTAGTCGGTTTCAAACAAAGATGTTCATTAGAAACATAAAAACAAAAGCCTTTCTTGCAGTTCAATGAATTGCAATGTCCCTACATGCAAAAAAGTGCCTTTAAAGTGCAAATCATGATGAGTGCGTCTTAGAATACCTCTCCAAGGATAAATATACTCCGAAGTCTCCTCTGCCACAGAATAAGTATGCAAAATCCATAAGACAACAAAAGATAAATATGCATGTAGAAAAGTCAAGTGCATCTAAGAAACCCAAAAGACAGATCCCCACAGACAAGGTTCTCAGTACAAAAAGACTACCACTGTCCCTGAGAAACAATGACCCATATCTTGGTCTTAGGTGCAACCAACGGGTAAATTCCCTCAAGACTGCTGTTTGTCTTAGGTGGGTCCCCACAGGAAGTTATTCAACTCTTGCACGAGCAATGGTTGAAAGTAAACCCTCACATGTTTCAAAGTAGATATCTATCATTATCATGCATGCAAACAAACTCTGGTTTAAAGTGCAGGTACTCATTCAATGGTCAATAAGAAACAAAGATTTACATAACTGCAGATGCACTATACAAAATGAAAACAGGAAAATCTCAGAGTATAGTAGCTAAAATTTTGATATCTAATAAACCCGTGCCAGAAGGTTTCACAAAAGATGAAATGTTCAAAAGAACGTTTGATCGCAGCATTATCCAGCCTCGTCTTCATGGAAATGATTAGTTCACATCAGTTTAGCCTCGTTCTTCATCAGAAAGACTTTCTGATCATAACCGTTCAAACTCGAATTCAAGACCACAGCAACGAACCGTCAAGTTCAAGAGCTGGTTCCCAAAATTTGTTCCTTAGCAATCAAGAAAATAACATACACGACAACAGTTGTAATTACATTCTCCACCTTCACATAGCAATGCTGAGGAACAACAAGGTAAATAAGTACAAAATACAAAAATCTGAAAAATAAAAATTTTCCAAAAAAATAATACAAAATCACAAATTTCCGAAAAGGATTCTTTCTCGACAGTCTCTTGGAAATCGATAACATTTACGTGCTTAGAAATGTCGATTAAATTGACCCGGGATGTGGAAATGAAGTTCGAGCAAGAGATGCAATAAGTTTCAAAACATGTCATTTCTAATTTTCTAAATGGCTTATGTGCAAATGTCAGTACATAACCCGAACTTCAAATAAAGGAAGGTTTATAACTTATCCTCATAACGATAAAATTAACATTTCTCGGTCTTGAGCTGTTCTTACAAGACATTCAATGTTTTTAGCTCAAGAAAAATGATAGTGTACGTTTGGTTTCATGGTGTAAGTATAGTATATATCTCTATAGTGCAAACTTTCACTAACCAAGATACCGTAAGTAATTAATCACTTAGGAAAGTAATTAATACACGGGTCGTAAATTCCTCGAAGAAGTCGTAAATTGAGATTTGGTGATTAATTCGGATTCGAGTCAAGAATTAATAAAGGATTTTTGAACTTTGGATTACACTACAAATTTAATAACACAAACTAAAAACAATTAACTAGCATGAAATTTTAATACACGAAAATTAAAAACGTGAGCTAAAACTGAAATTTAAAATCTAAGGCACTACTTTTAAAAACAATTTTACCTAAAAAACACAAATTTAAAAAGAAAATTTAGGAAAAAGAATGAATTTTTAACATTTTTGAATTTTTTATGAATTTTTAAAGAAAAATGAATTACTAAAAATAAACTTTTTCTAAAAATTAACACTAAAATTTTACTTTTATTTTTCAAAAATACTAGATTTAAAAAGAAAATTTTCACAAAAAGAATTAAAAAATTTCAACTATTTTTCTATTTTTTATGATTTATTTAAGAAAAAGAAATTACTAAAATCTATTTAAATTCCTAGAAAATACAATTTTAACTAGAAAAATAAGGAAAAATGGTTTTTAACAACTACAAAGGTGCAGAAATTTAATGGAACAAAAAGCCCTAATTTTTATAAACTAATTGAACCCTAATTTTATCAATTAAAAACTAAACCTAATTTTATAAAAACTAATTTCTAAAAAATATTAATGCTATTTTAATATTCCTAAAAGACAGGGTAGAAACTGTAATAAACGAAAGAAAAGGGTAGGCGGAAAAACTTCTTGAAATTTACACTGCAGTGAAAACGTTTAACCTTTAACTATTGAAAAATTACAAAACAAACCCTACGCTATGGCTTATTTTTGGCTTATTGAAAAAGTGAGAATTAGAAAAAACTTAAAACATGAAAGTTATTAAGAAGCTTATACTCTACAACTTTAATGAAGGCACTTGGACACTTTAACAACAGGATAAGCTAGAAAATTAGCTTTTTGTTCTGTATCACAGTAACTAGGACTTTAACTAGCTTTTTAGTTTTTAGCTTATTCCAAGCTTATTTCTACATGAAAATGAAAAAAAAAGAAGATAAATGCAGTCTAAGATGTGTACTAAGGATATCCAAAAAGAAATAAGCTGCTAGTTAACAAAAATAACAAGGAATATGATCTTAAAAAGTGCAAGTTTCAGCTTATAATTGTTTTTAAGCTTTTTCTTATAAGCTAAAAAGCTTATTTCTAAATCTTAGATGCTGAGTTTTTGAATATAAGCTATTCTATGATTGTTGACTAAACCTAGATAAAAACTTTTAGAAATTACAACTAAAAATTAGAAATTCAAAGGTAATAAGCTAGAACTCAATCCTGCTGCCACACCAATTTTGTAAGGAATTTTAAGCTAATCTAGAACTGAGAAATGAAACTCAAGAGCTTATCTATATTAAGCTAATGGAAGTCTACAAAAGTGCTTAACACTAAAGTCTATCTCCTACTTATAATTGCTAGAAAGAGGCTTAGAAAATGAATGAACAATAACAGCAATAACTAATGTTGCTGATGCATTTGACCTAAAAACTCACTTGCAGGCTAAACTTTGAGGTTATAGTTCTCTAAACCAACTCACTTAGTACTGCTAATCCTATATTTGCCATAATGGAAAACTAGTAAGCTATAAATCTCTAAAAGCTAAAACCACTAAACACCTTAAAGCTGCCCTGGTGCTAAAACAAAGTTTTTAAACTCTAAAATTTTAAATTCTTCTCACTAACTCTTAGATTCTATTTAAAACTTGTTAATATGACTAAACACAACTATTTAGAATGTTTTGACAGGTACTTGTTGACTTTTAGAGTCAAAAACAGCTTATCCCAAACACTACTTATTATAACTGTCCTAAACAAATTTTGACTTAAAATCTATTTAAAAGCTAAAACTGTTGAAACCTTTTAGCTACTCAATCTTAAACTAACCTAAGTAAGCTCTTTTAACTCTAAAATGCCTAGCTTATGTATAGAAATAAGCTAGTTACTCTCCTAGCCTTTTAACACTAATAATGACAGAATTGAAAATTATGAAAACTAAATGAATCCTAACTACCAAAGTTTAAAACAAATGCATATTAAAACTAACTCAACAAGACTAGACAGGATTAAGCACAAAGAAAACAAAGGAAATAAGCTACTTGAATTAAGCTATGTTTAAGCTAAAATGAATTTTAGAAAGTGAAACCTGAGTTTTTTGTAGTCTCAGTCACAAGCCACTCTTGTTGAGTGAGTGGCTTAAAAACATTCACCTAAGTGGCACCTTGCCTCTATACCTTGAGCTTTAAGCTCAAAAAGCTATATCAGCTTATTACTCCAAATAACTTCCAAATTCTACTCAATTGAATTCTAATGAATTAATTTTGATATAAAATGAACTAAACAAGTAAATGAGTGACTTAAAACAAGTTTTAACTGAATTTGAGCTTATGAACAAGAATAAGCTCAAAAGAGCTTATTGAGAGCTTATTAAGGTGAAAACAGCTTAAAATGGAAATCAAAGTACAAAGAAACTTGAAAACTGAATTTAATTTCTCAAAATAGTAAAGTACAAACAAAGGAATACAAAGTACAAGTATTAAAAGCTTAATTTGACAAACTCAAAAGAAAATGCTTAAAAAATAAGGAAAATTATAAACTGAAAATTAAAACTACTATCTAACTCTAAAAATGAACCCTAAGCTTCCTATTTATAGAGAAGAATGAAAGCTTCAGTTGTTGATGAGCTTGTGACATGTTCGAACCAATTGTGAGCTGCCACGTGGCCTTTAGAAAGAATTAGACCAATCCAGTGATGCCACGTATGCGCGATGATGTGGAGGGTGTAAAATACGAGGTTGGGTGAGGATTAGAGGAGCGGGGAAGAGGAATTTGGCAGGTTGGGTTTATTGTGATTTTGGCGGGAAAAATCGTTGGAGTTGGTTAGGGGAGTTTTAAGCCGCGCTTTGTTTAAATGTTTGGAGAAATAGCAACTTCAGTCCCTGCGTTTTATTCTTCCTTTTGTAGTATAAAAGAACTTTCAAATATGACATTTCCGGCCCTTGTAGTTGATTCTCCTTTTTCCTCTTTATTAAATCATCTTTCTCACTTCAGCAACTTTGGCCCTTTAACTTTTCATTCATCCAAATGAACCCTTGAGCTTTGTAAACTTGTCAACATAGGTCCTTGGCTTTCAATTTTGGGCTTTGACTTTCTTTCTTGCTATATCAGGCTGATCCGGCTTTGATCATTGGCTTCATTCTTCACTCTTGTCTTGTCTTTTCTGTTTCTTGTCGGTTTTGACTGATTTTGCTCACTTTTGTCTTTTTTTTCCTTTCCTGCACAATAGACACAAAAGCACACATTTTTCTATTCTTTTGGCATTTTCTTGGTTTTTATTTGGCAAAATCCCAGGTAATTTATATATACAATTAAGCACTTATCAACGTTTCAGTGCGCTTACCCTCAACGTTAGAAGAGAAGTCCTCTAACATTTGGTTTTTTCAAAAAGTTGAACATAATTTTTCAAGAATTTCTCGATGACAATTCATAATCTTTCAAACTCCAACCCTCACAATGTTTTCAAAAGACAACAATTTCTCAATTGGTCCTATTTTTGAGGGGGAGTTTTTCGAAAAACAAAGTTTTAATGTTCTTGGATACATCATCAACGACAATTCTTATGTATTCAAAACATTATCAAAATGTTCCAAACCATTCATGCTAATAATATTTTCTCCCACGGAATTTTCAAGACATATTTTAATCACAAGGTATTTCAAAAACTAAGTGTTTATTATTTAAAATAAGGGGAGAAAATGTAATTAAAATATGATCTAATCGACTCAATGTGCTAAACAGTAAGAAAAGGTTTTATGGTTCGATCTTATACCCAACAACATCTTAATTTCACGACGATTCTGAAGTCATAAGGTGGTTAGGTTAGGAATCAATCCTATGATCCAACCAGAACCGGAGGATCTACCCAAGGATAATCCAAAGTTAGAAATAGCAGTCCTTAGGTATGATTGGAGATGAATGTATATGGGAATAATGCCGACTAAGATTGAGCTAACACTGGAACAATCACAACAAGGTGTTAGTAATGACGTCTTGGTAAGCATTGAAGGCGTTGAAGAATTAAAAAGAAATGTATGGATAAAGGGTCTAAAGAAAGAAGCCCTCCACACAACTTAAGGCAGAAACCGGGTCAATACATATGCTGTCAGAATCACAAGTTGATTGCTGACATTGAAAATGACATCATGGACCCAGTGATGCAATGCACAACCCTTCCCAGCCATTCGGGTTTCTCTTAACAGAAACTTGTCTCATTTGTCACGGAGATACACACGTTATCTATTGACATCTCACTCCGAGATTGTTGATATTGAATAGGTGGCAATATGCTCCAGCCTCCGAGTACTAAAACCAAAATGCACTAATCGAGTCTAGAGCCAAGAGATCAATCAAAATCTCGTTAGGACACATTCCATTTCAAACACTTGTTGAACATCATCAGGTTCACAAGCTGTTATCAAGAGTCCTACGCAATATCATTGTGATATTTGCCAGAACATCCTTTGCAGAACATTCAGAAGTGTATCTTTAGTATTTACATGACGATTGGAAAGCTCTCCAGTGTCATCATCAAACAGCACTGCAGGTAGGTTACTTCAGAGTTTCTATTGAATCAAATCTTGGGACAACGGGATATCATTTGTGCCAGTTAATGATATTGAAGGTTGATGAATTTTTGATAATAAACATGCACTTCTCGATGTGTTACAAAAATCTTTAACGAGTGACTCGTCGATTGATTTTTAATCAATTTTCTCGTTTATCAATAAGTAAACATGCAGGCAAAACGGTGGTAACGACCAACCTCAATCCTTCCAATTGGCTCAATCTAAAAGGACATACAATCTGAAAGCTCAAAATTTAAAGACCAAAGACTTCCGCTTAACTCTGATTTAAAGCGTTCAGGATAATGCAAAAGCATGAGATTGTTGGTCAAAGACACAAGATCGCAATTATGGCAAAGAGATAATGACACATGACAAAGTCAAAGTTAAGATCGCAAAGCAAAGAAACTAGTTTACAAAAATAACGAAACAAAGACCAGACACTCGTGCTTAAACGACAAAGCAATCTCATGAAAATCTCATGAAGGAGTGTCATCAATGTACTCAATTCGGGGGAGATTGGTTAGACCTCTATTTTATTGAGTACAATAAAGAAGCTGTTTCCCCGTGTTCGAGACCTCACTTCGGGGGAGATTGTTAGCCTCAATTTTATTAGTCAATAAAGGAAGCTCGTTCCCGTGTTCATAGACTCTCACTTCGGGGGATTGTTAGCCTCACAATTTTATTGAGTCAATATAGGATGCTAGTTTCCCGTGTTCTAGGACATCTTACGGGGGAGATTGATTGCTCAATTTTATTGAGTCGATCAAGGAAAGCTCGGTCACTCTACGATAGGAGCTTCGGTCTTTAATTAGTTAAGTTTAACAGGATAAAATCGGAATCGGGCTCGTTAGTTAATATTTATATTGTATATGTTTCGGGTTTAATCCCAAGCAAACCCGAGACGGGTCTCGTTAAATATCCCGAATCTCTTTTCTTCTCTTTTCTAGTTTCTTGCTTTGATTCGTGGTTCGGGTTATGAAGTGAAAGTGTAAATCGGGAACCTACAATAACTGTATAATTTATATTGTTGTATTTATTTTAAATACACAATACTCATACGACCTATAAATTAATTAGGTTGCATTCGGATTACACGTGACGTTCACTCATTTGATTTTTCTAGAATCAATTCATTCATTAGAGGTGAGTTCATAGCCCCATTTTATACAATTCCAATGATTTACAACTCTTGGGGTAAGAAACATGCATTGTTTTACATTTGGACGCAAGTACACTTTTAAATAAATTACGAGTTTGCCTAGGTAGCGATAACACACTATGCCCATGAATCATGAATTGTTAATTACTCGGTGTAAGCGCGAATGTTATAAATAGATCTATTTGGGATTGACATCCCTGTTCGGGTGAGTTGCGCTCACTAGTTTTGGCGGTACTGAACTAACGGACGTATACCATGTCGGATTTGGATGTTGCAGGTTGAACATCTACACAGGCACATTATTGGCATTAAATTGCAAGTACATACATGTTGTAGCTTCAGTGTCATGAGCTTAGCGCATTCGTAATTACTTTTGTGATATTGTATGTGTTACATTATTGCGCACTTGAAATCTTGTGGTCCTACTTTATACATTACTTAAACCTGTGAATTCACCAACTTTATGTTGACGTTTTAAAGCATGTTTTTCTCAGGTCAATAAGAGCATAAGAACGTGGATACATTGGATGCATCATTTTAGAGTCATATTGCAATAGAGATTTAAATGCATTACATTTTGGGAATATTTGTTATGTATCAAAATCTTTACTTTTCATGGATGAACAATTTGAACATGGAGCTTTTGTAACAACATTTCAGTTAAATCCAATGTATCATTTTTAAACGACTCATTTAGAGGTCGTTCTCTCATATCTTGTGCTATTGATCTATGAAGTAACACTCCTGGACCCTTATTCTGCTGCGACCCAATTTGGGGGTGTTACAGATTGGTATCTAGAGCCAAGGTTATAGAAAACTAGGTCAAATGGTTTACTTAGACTATAACCGTTTTCAAACATTGCATCATACAAAAGTTTTCACGGACATGCATACACTATTTGTTTGCATTGACTGCTTACATAATCTATATACGTACTTATATTATATTATGTATATTACTATACATGTCTTATACATTAAACTTATATAAGTTAATTTTTTTGTTACAGTAGTCATGTCTTCATCCACAGTCACCTACACATCTATATCTTCCGATTCGGACTTACAACCATTAGGGTTCCCTTTGATGGATCTAGCCGAGTTTGAGGCACTTGAGGAGGCACTACAGTCTCCAAAGCAGGCACCACCATCACCTGACTATGTGCCTGGTCTCGAGCACCCACCATCACCTGATTATGTGCATGGTCCTGAGTATCCAGCGTATGTAGCTCCATCTAATGATGAAATACCAATTGAGGATCAGCCTCTACCTGCTGATGCTTCACCCGCCACCTTATCATCGGGCTATGTTGCTGACTCCGATCCTTCGGAGGAGGACCTAAGAAGGATCCCGTTGATTATCTTACTGACGGAGGAGATGAGGAGGAGGAGGAGGAGTCCTCCGAGGATGATGATGATGATGAGGAGGAGGAGGAGGAGGCCTCCGAGGAGGACGAGGATGAGGAGGAGGAGCATCTAGCTCCGGCTGACTCTGCTGCACTACCTGTTATTGACCCTGTCCCCTCCACTGAGGAGATAGAACCATTTGAGACCGACGAGTCTGCAGCTACACCACCACCACCTAGATCACCTTAGACTAAGGTTCTTTTTTCTTAGACACGTCTCCATAGGGCACGGAAGACTGTCAAACCCCAGCCACCTATGGCAGCATCTACTAAGGCACTCATTGTTGAGTATGCTTTTGTGCCCACACCTCCATCACCACCACCATCTCCATTATCACCACTATTATCCCCACTCACCAGGATCCCATCCCCACCTCCACATACTAGCCCTACCTATGCTAGTGCACCACTTGGCTATAGAGCAACCATGGTTTAGTTGGGAGTTGTATCACCACTACCTGTACCATCTCCACCACTACCTTTACCATCACCACCCTTGTTGTTACCATCTGCTGATCGTAGGAGTGATATTCCCGAGACGAATATGTCGTTTCGAAAGAGGCTATGTCTCACTACTCCCGCTTCCAGGTTTGAGGTCGAAGAGAGCTTAACAGTTGATGTCGCTAGGCAGACAGGACCTACTTTAGCTCGTAGGGTTGACTACGAATTTATTGATACCATGGATGCTATTATCCGAGCTTCTGAGAGTAGAGTGATGACCGCCGTGGAGGAGGTCAATGAGAGGGTGACAGATCTTGCTACTACTAAGAGGCAGGATGCTCATGAGCTCTATGTGCGTAATGAGGATGCACAGGACGATCGAGCTTTGTTAAGAGCTCGAATATCCTTACTGACGAGAGAGAGGCGATACTTTCGCTCCATGGCTTCTTCTTATGAGCGAGAGGCTGTTTTTCCCCGACAAGCATGATCCCGTTCAGAGGATAGGAGCACGAATTTGGAGGCTCTTATCAGGGCACAGGAGGCTCATACAACAGCACTAGAGTCTCAGACCAGATCATTGCAGATGGATGTCAGTATGCTACAGAGGCAGAAGATTGACGATGAGGACAGACTGACGATGCACATTCAACATGAGCATGACAGGTTCAGAGAGCTACCACGCACCAGAGATGCAAGACACCAAGATGGACCAGCTGATGCTAGTAGTAGTTGTTAGTGTTGTATCATTGTTAGATATCCTATATAGCCTGCTAAGTTTTATGGGTAACTCCCAGCTACTAGGTTGTAAGGATCTTGTTTCATCATTTAGCTATTTTGTATAGCATGTTAAGTATTATGCGTAACTCCCGGCTAGCATGGCTCTAGGATCGTACTTTTCATTTTGTAACCAAAAACTATCATGTATGTTATCGATATTGTTATGTATGAATGTCGATTTATTTATGTCATTGTTGATCTTACTTCGGTTGTATATTTCACAGTGTGTTGTGATCTTATTTTATATATTATGCATATGTCATGTCACGTTTATGATTGTATGAAATCTAACGTATATTATATTTTCTTGTAATTTTAAAGAAAATGCCGCCAAAGAAAACCATCACCCCTATGACGGATGCGGCTATTAAGCAATTAATAGCCCAAGGAGTAACTGATGCATTTGCAGAACATGAAGCAAACAGAAATAGTAGAAATGGAGATGACAACCATGATTTAGGAACTGGCGGAAGAAGACAAATGCTTACTACTCGTAAGTGCACCTATAGTGACTTTTTGAAATGTCAACCCCTTAATTTCAAGGGTACTGAAGGAGTTGTTGGTTTGACTTAATGGTTTGAGAAGATGAAGTTTATATTCCACATTAGCAACTGCACCGTCACGTGCCAAATCAAGTTTGTTACTTGCACTCTACTTGGCAGTGCACTAACGTGGTGGAATTCCCACGTCAAGACTGTTGGTCATGATGTTGCTTACGGAATGCCATGGAAAACACTAAAGAAGATGATGAACACCAAGTATTGCCCAAGAAGTAAGATCAAGAAGTTAGAAATTAAAATCTAGAACCTGAAGGTCAAGGGTATTGATGTTGTGAGCTATACCCAACGTTTTCAAGAGTTGGAACTGATGTGCGGAAGAATGTTTCCCGAAGAATCTGATGAGGTTGAGAAGTATGTTGGTGGACTTCCCGACATGATCTAGGGTAGCGTGATGCATCCAAGCCAAAAACAATGCAAGATACAATTGAGTTTGCTACTGAACTGACGATCAAAAGATCCGTACTTTTGCTGACTGTCAAGCCGAAAATAAAAGAAAGCTTGATGACAACTCAAGGAACAATCAGACTCAACAATAGCCTTACAAAAGGCAAAATGTAGCAAGGGCCTACACTGCTGGGCCTGGTGAGAAGAAAGAAAATGGTGGATCTCTACCTCTGTGCACAAAATGCAACTACCATCACAATGGGCAGTGTGCTCCTTGGTGCAACAACTACAAGAAAGTTGGCCATCTGGCCCATGACTGTAGAGGTTCAGCTGCTGCTGCTAACAACCAGAGAGCCCCTGGGGCGATTCAGAGGGTTGTCACTTGCTTTGAGCGTGAAGTTCAGGGGCATTACTAGAAAGATTGCCCTAAGTTGAAAAACAAGAACCGTGGAAATCAAGCTGGAAATGGTGAAACACGGGCAAGGGCTTATGTAGTAGGAAATACAGGGACAAACCCGGACTCCAATGTCATTACAGGCATGTTCCTCCTAAATAACTGCTACGCTTCTATCCTATTTAATACTGGTGCCGATAGGAGTTTTGTGTCTGCTGCATTTAGTTCCCTAATTGATATCGTCCCATCTACACTACACCAAGATTATGATGTCAAACTAGCCGACGGAAAAATAATTGGAGTTAATGCTATCATACGGGATTGCACTTTAAACTTCTTAAATCATCCATTCAACATTGACTTAATGCCCATAGAACTTGGTAGTTTTGACATCATAATTGGCATGGATTGGTTATCGAAGTATCATGCCGTGATTGTCTGTGATGAGAAGATCGTTCGTATTCCCTTTGGGAATGAAATCTTAATTTTTTGTGGTGACGGAAGCAACAACAGAGACGAGTCTCCATTAAACATCATCTCATGCACCAAAACTCAAAAGTATTTGCTAAAAGGATGCCATGTCTTTTTGGCACATATTACCATAAAGAAGGCTGAAGACAAGTCGAAGGAGAAGCGACTTGAAGACGTATCAATTGTTCGAGACTTTCCCGAGGACTTTCCAGGTATACCACCAGCTCGACAAGTAGAATTTCAAATTGATTTGATACCTGGTGCTGCATCTGTAGCACGAGCACCTTATCGATTAGCTACGTCGGAGATGAAAGAATTTTTAGATCAACTGCAGGAAATTTCCGACAAAGGCTTTATAAGACCCAGTTCTTCACCTTAAGGAGCTCTGGTGTTGTTTGTCAAGAAGAAGGATGGATCATTCCGAATGTGCATCGATTAATGGGAATTAAATAAGCTAACAGTGAAGAACCGTTATCCGCTTCCAAGGATTGATGATTTGTTCGATCAACTTCAAGTGTTGAGTATCTACTCAAAGATCGACCTGAGATCGGGTTATCATCAACTGAGAGTTTGTGAAGAAGATATCCCGAAGACCGCATTCAGAACTCGTTATGGCCATTATGAATTTCAAGTTATGCCATTTGGTATAACTAACGCATCGGATGTATTTATGGATCTCATGAATCAGGTGTGCAATCCATACTTGGACAAGTTTGTGATTGTCTTTATTGATGATATTCTAATCTACTCAAAGAGAAAGCAAGAGCATGAATATCATCTTAAGTTAATATTAGAATTGCTTAAGAAGGAGGAGTTGTATGCCAAATTTTCTAAGTGTGAATTTTGGATTCCCAAAGTATAGTTCCTCGGTCACGTGATTGACAGTAAGGGCATTCACATGGATCCCGCCAAGATCGAGTCTATTAAAGATTGGGCATCTACTAAAACTCCAACCGAGATCCGTCAATTTTTAGATCTTGCCGGTTACTATCAAAGATTCATTAAAGGATTTTTAAAGATCTCCAAATCAATGACTAAGCTAACCTAAAATAAGGTCAAGTTTGATTGGGGTGACAAACAAGAAGCCGCTTTTCAGTTATTAAAGCAGAAACTGTATAGCGCACCTATCTTAGCTTTACCTGAAGGAGCTAAGAACTTTATTGTTTATTGTGATGCTTCACATAAAGGATTAGGTGTTGTCTTGATGAAAAATGAGAAGGTGATTACTTATGCATCACGACAACTGAAAATTCATGAGAAGAATTACACGACTCATGACTTGGAGTTAGGAGCAGTAGTGTTCGCTCTAAAGATTTGGAGGCACTATTTGTACAAAAAAAGTATACTGTGTTCACTGATCACAAAAGTTTACAACACATCCTGGATCAGAAGGAGTTGAACATGAGGCAACGTCGTTGGTTGGAATTGCTCAGTGATTACGATTGCAAAATCCGTTATCACCCGGGAAAGGTAAATGTAGTGGCTGACATTTTAAGTAGAAAAGAACGAATTAAGCCATTACGGGTTCGAGCCTTAGTTATGAATATTGGTTTGGATCTTCCCAAGCAGATTTTAAACGCTCAGACTGAGGCAAGGAAACTAGAAAACTTTGAGGCCGAAGATGTGAGAGGTATGATCAAGAAAGAGAAGTTGGAACCGCATGCTAACGAAACACTATGTTTGAAGAACAAGAGTTGGTTGCCATTCTCTAGTGATCTAAGGACTTTGATTATGCATAAGTCCCACAAGTTAAAATATTATGTTCATCCGGGTTTTGACAAGATGTACCAAGACATAGAGAAATTGTATTGGTGGCCCAACATGAAAGCCGATATTGCCACCTATGTTAGCAAGTGTTTGACATGCTTGAAGGTCAAATCTAAACACCATAAACCATCTGGTTTGTTAGTGCAACCTAAGATACCTCATTGGAAGTAGGATAATATCACCATGGATTTTATCACCAAACTCCCTAAGACCTCAAGTGGTTATGATAGCATTTGGGTGATTGTAGACCGTCTTACTAAGTTTGAACACTTTTTGCCGATGAGGGAAAATGACCCAATAGAGAGATTGACAAGACTATACATGAAAGAAGTAGTCACGAGGCATGGAATACCAGTCTTAATCATTTGTGACTGTGACGGTAGATTTACATTAAATTTCTGGAGGTCGTTCTAGAAGGCTTTGGGTACTCATTTGGATATGAGTACTGCTTACCATCCATAGACAGACTGATAGAGAAAGCGAAAGAACCATTCAGACAGTGGAAGATATGTTACGCGCTTGCGTAATAGACTTTGGAAATAGTTGGGATAGACATTTATCGCTAATTGAGTTCTCATAAAACAATAGTTATCATACTAGCATTAAAGTTGCACCATTTGAGGCACTTTATGGTCGTAAGTGTCGATCACCTGTTTGTTGGGCCGAGGTCAGAGATTTTCAGCTCATCAGTCCAGAAATCATTCACGAGACAACCAAAAAGATCATTCAAATCAAAATCTAAATTCAAGCCACTCATGACCGTCATAAGCCGATGTAAGGCGTAAGCCTTTAGAATTTCAAGTTGGTGACAAAGTCATGTTAAAGGTATCACCTTGGAAAGGGGTTATCTATTTTGGCAAACGGGGGAAGTTGAACTTGAGGTATATTAGGCCTTTCAAAGTGTTAGAAAAAGTGGGAACCGTTGCTTACAGACTCAAACTTTCTCAACAATTAAGCACGTTTCACGTATCCAATTTAAAGAAGTGTTTATCTGACGAGCCATTGGCGATTCTGTTGGATGAAATACATATTGATGACAAGCTTCACTTCGTTAAAGAACCAGTGGAGATCATGGATCATGAGGTCAAGTAGTTGAAGCAAAGCCATATTCTAGTTATCATGGTTTTATGGATCTCTAGGAGAGGACCTGAGTTCACATGGGAACATGAAGATTAATTTTGAAAGAAATACCCACATCTCTTCACAAAGACCGCACCCTCGACAAGTGTCGTGTCTTGAGCCTTGCGGACAAGGCTCCTTTAACGGGGGAAGACTATAACAATCCATTATTTCAGGTCATTTTATGACTTCATACTTCCCATTATTTATTTTTAGGGTTTTACGCGTTTACTTTTAATTTTCATCGTTTAGTTAAATCGTGTAAACTAAAAATCATCAATCAATGTAAACCGTCATCAAACAAATAAAATTTTACGTCAAGCAAATGTTATATAATTATTATGAAGATAATCTATAACTTTTCACTTTTTATTTTTATCGGTTATATAAAACGTTTACGTTTCGCAATAAAACACATTTATGCATGCATGGAAGCACCAATACCTATCTATACTTCAACCAATACCCACTTTTATACCCAATGCCCAAAAATTAAATCATTTCTACACGTATTAACCCATTAGGCCTGTTCTACAACAAATGAAACAAGAATAAATAACTTAATCCTCCACTAGTGTCATTTCAAGTATCACCATCTTTTTTATCCATCATGTAAACTATAAACCCTTTAACCATGGGATAACCAAGCAAACTTGTATCCCTCCCCCTCTTTTGACCGTTCCCTCCTTTTAAGGAGGAGGAGAGAACTTGTACCCTTTATCATAAACCACTCTTAATCCTTATTTTGTTAATGGTTTTGAGAATTACTTCCACTATAAATAAGACCTCAAGTGTAAGCCTCATTAACACCTTTCTTTTGCTAAATCACTTAAAATTTCTCTCTTGTTTACCTTTGTAACTCACGGCTTAAAAAGAAAGAATTGAAGTTCCATAGTTTTGATTTTTAACAACAATACAAGTATACAAGTATTATTAGGGTTGATATCTAAGATATATCAAGGGTATTTCAAGACTTTGGTTTCATAAAATCTAGGGTTTTCAAGAAGTGGAAAACTAGGGTTTTAATAAGGATTTTAGGTTGAAGAACTAGATTAGATTGTGTTCACCATCTTCATTCATTCATACAAGGTCTAACATAAACTCTACCCTTTTATAATCATTTCATTTTTCATACTTACATATTTGTTATATAGTTTATTCACCATCTAGCAATTATTTCATAAAGTTTATAAATAATACAAGACTATACATATTCAAGTAAACACATGTTCATGGTAAAAATATGTTAAATATGTATTAAAAAGCAAGAACACATTTTCTTAGGCATATTACAAGTATTGGTTGATTTACATAATTAATTATTACAATTTATTTATATAGTTTTATAAATAAATAATTGTTGTGGATATTCATTTAGACATGTTGGACTTAAATTTATAGACATAAATTAAGAGGACCTAAAGTATGCAAGATATGTGTTATTAATTAATTTAGAGGACTTGTACTAATTTTATCATGTTATAATTTATATAACAAGTTATAAATTATACTTATTACACGGATATTTTATACCTACTGTTAAAATACGAATTTTTATAAAATATACAAACCTCAGATTCAATTAGTACATTTCATGAAGATTCCAAATATATAAGGAACTTGAAAAACGGAGCTATAACGAAGGAGTTATGAATTTTCGAGATTACGATAATTAAATATATAAAAAATGTTTTTATAAAAACTGTGATTGTACAGAATTTTATAAATTCTGTAAATATTTTATTAAGATAGATAAACTCAATAGGAAACCGTGGATATAAAGAACGTTAAAACGGAATTAAAACGAAGGAGATATGATTTTTACCAGATTAAATATATAAAAAGTATTTTTATATATAACAGTTTTTCTGTTACTGTTACAGTACAACTTTTTATAAAATCTGTAAACCATTTATTTTGATAGATCATCTCGACACAATTTCGTACATATAAAGAACACGTAAAACGGAGTTAAAACGAGAAAGTTATGAGTTTTTAAAGATTTCAAAAAGTATATATTATTTCACAGCTTTTATAAAGCTGTGAAAAACTGCGAAAAAACTGCAGAAACTAAAAACGGAGTTTTTGAGGGATTTGGGTCCGATTCGGCCAAAGTGTAAAACTACAAAGTTGTTCGGAATAACATTTTACTAGAAATATCAAGTTTTCGGAGACTATAAGTGTATAGATATTTAACTAGAAATTATAAAAGCTAGTTAACTTTTATAAACTATTTTTTGCATTTATATAAAAATACAAGAAGTTGTTAGAATTATAAACAGTGGTTTACGAGTGTTTTCGGGTCCGTTTGGGCTATTAAAACCTTAAGAAACAATGTAGTATCACTTATATAATATTTATATATGTTTTAAACTTTATAAATATTATTTTATAAAATAAATAAATTATTTATATGATATTATTATATAAACAATAAAAATATTAAAAATATTAAATCAAGTATTATTAACAAATAATCAACTATTGGACAAAGATAATATTTTTACGGATGCATATACATGGACACTTATTTATCAAGCACGATTTAAATATTGATTCAACGTTTATAAATTAAACAAAAACTATTAGGTGGTGATATAACTCTATAATTTATAATGTTGTATTTATTTTAAATACATAATACTCATACGACTTATAAATTAATTAGGTTTCATTCGGATTACACGTGACGTTTCACTCATTTGATTTTTCTAGAATCAATTCATTCACTAGAGGTGAGTTCATAGCCTTATTTTATACAATTCCAATGATTTACAACTCTCGGGGTGAGAAACATGCATTGTTTTACATTTAGACGCAAGTACACTTTTAAATATATTACAAGTTTGCCTAGGTAGCGATAACCCACTATGCCCATGAATCATGAACTATTAATTACTCGATGTAAGCGTGAATGTTATAAATAGATCTATTTGGGATTGACATTCCTGTTCGGGTGAGTAGCGCTCACTAGTTTTGGCGGTACCGAACTAACGGACGTATACCATGTCGGATTTGGATGTTGCGGGTTGAACATCTACACGGGCACATTATTGGCATTAAATTGGAAGTACATACATGTTGTAGCTTCAGTATCATGAGCTTAGTGCATTCGTAATTACTTTTGTGATATTGTATGTGTTACATTATTGCGCACTTGAAATCTTGTGGTCCTACTTTATACATTACTTAAACCTATGAATTCACCAACTTTATGTTGGCGTTTTAAAGCGTGTTTTTCTCAGGTCAATAAGAGCATAAGAACGTAGATACATTGGATGCATCATTTGGGAGTCATATTGCAATAGAGATTTAAATGCATTTTGGGAATATTTGTTATGTATCAAAATCTTTACTTTTCATGGATGAACAATTTGAACATGGAGCTTTTGTAACAACATTTCAGTTAAATCCAATGTATCATTTTTAAAACGACTCATTTAGAGGTCGTTCTCTCATATCTTGTGCTATTGATCTATGAAGTAACACTCGCGAACCCTTATTCTGTTGCGACCCAATTTAGGGGTGTTACAAAGAAGCACATGGAAGATTCTGCGGGTTAACGACGTCGCGATTTCTAAGCGGCGACGTCAGGACCTCAACTCATGTATACAAACCCTATTTTTCATATTTTAGAGAGGAAAAACGTAGAGTATCTTTGTAGCAGCCGTTTTGGTTGAATTTTAGGGTTTCTAAACCCTTTTGTACTCACTCATAGTCCATGTTTAACTAAAGTAAAGTTCTTTTACCCTTTTAATCATTCAATTTGTCTATGTGTTGTTTGATTATTTGTTCTTCGCTTTCAATTAACATGCTTGGCTAAATTTAATCATGTTCGCTTATGATTTCATGAAACCTAGTTGTTAGATCTTTTATTATTGCTTCTTGTTAATGGTGTGCGCGTTAGGCCTTAGAAAACTAGCTATTAAATTGCATAGCATAGACACCTAGAGAAACGTAGCTAGGTTAGAGGATGCATGTGATTAGATATTCATATCTAGATCACCTTTGGGTGGATTCCGAGTTAAGTGTTTGAATTAATAAATACGTACACATTGTTACAAGGGTGATGGGCAATAAAATATAAGAAGACAACTAGGGAGTAGTGCATGATTATGTAAACATGTTTGTTTAACCATACGAGTTTTTCCCATCCATTTACTTTTCTTGCATAATTAGGAGTAGTTTAATTTAGTAGTTTAATCAACCCCCTCTCAAAACCCGAGATTTACTTGCTTTCTAAAAAATATAAAAACACAAAAATAATATTCTTCAGCCCTTAGACCCTAGTGAACATATGATTCGATCCTACCAAAACTATTCCCCTAAAGAACGATAATAACCCCCCGAGTCTTGCCTATACTACACTACAAGGGTTAGGTACACTGCATAGGAGGGTTGTGAAACTTCTGCGTTGCAACCCACCGCATCAAGTTTTAGGCATCGTTTCAGGGAAATAGTATAGGTTTCGGATTCTATCTAGCTTAGGTCTACTCACAAGATTCCTATCAAGTGAGATTTTCTTTTTCTTTTTAGTGTAGCTTTCTCTTAGTATATCTTTTCTTCGTTCCCTTTGTTTTACAAACCTTCCTTTTTGTTAACCATCATGAGAGACGAAAATCCACCCCGTACTTTAGGAGATTATTCCTGACCAAGCCACGCTATCAAAACACCATTGAACTCCCCAAATGGAACAATGTGGTACCTCCACGATCTGACACCATCCAATTGGTGCAAAACAGATGTGCATTCCACGAACTCCGGTCCGAAGATCCAAATCAACATCTTAAGGATTTTTCTAAAACTTTTGGACTCACTTGAACTTAATGTTGAAAATAGGGAAAGGACGCGACTGCGTTTATTTCAATTTTCCCTTCGAGATCAAGCTAGCAATTGGGTTGAACGTCTACCCGTGGGATCCATCTCCACTTGGAAGGATCTCACTACCCGTTTCCTTGCTCGGTTTTTCCCACCGGGAAGAACTACCAAACTTAGAAATAACATCTTGATGTTCTAACAACATCATAGTGAATCTCTTTCTGAAGCATGGACTCGTTTCAAGGACTTAGTTCAAAAAGTCCCTCATCATGGCATCGATCTTTGGCTCCAAGTCCAAATTTTTTATGACCATGTCAATTTTGCCACAAGGCACGCCATCGATCATTCGGTCAATGATAAGCTTCGTGACAAAAGCGCCAAGGAATCTTGGGAACTCATAGAGAATCTTTCTCTCTATGACCTTGAGAGTTGGAATGACCCAAGAGACCTCGCTAAACCGTTCAAGGCAATCTCTTTGCCTTAAGATGTCCCGACTATATCCGACCGTCGTCTCATTGAGCTAGAAAATCAAGTCCAATATTTGATGGAATCTCATCTTGCTCCTAAGTGATCCATTCAAGTGAACAAAATTGCTTATTCATGTGAGATTTGTGGTGGTCCCCACGACACTCAAATTTGCATGGACAATCCCAAGCAAGCTTTTGTTGACTACGCATCCTCACGTACTGACAAAGCGGGCGGTAAGTGGTTCACTTTGAAACCCGAGCAAAATAATCTTGGTGACACCTATAATCCATCATGGAAAAGTTACCCAAACCTTAGGTGGAGGCAACCTCAAAATTCTCAAAACAATTTTTTAAACCCACTTAATCGTTTTTAATTAAATGGTTCATTCCCGAACTGCGGCTTCAATAACAATCCCCAAAATTTTAACATTTAATCAAGTCTCGATGGATTGGTGTCTAACTTTATGGCATCTCAAGACGCTAGGTTGTCTAAGTTTGAATCTGATTTTAAACAACAACAAAGCGAGATGACCAATAAAAATCAACACACTCTTAAAGGCCATCAATGACCGAATCACGGGAGCACTTCCAAGTGACACGGTTAAGAACCTGAAATTGAATGTTAAACCCACCTTCGTCTGCTCATTCTTACCCAATGGAAGATCCCCAAAGTTCATCCCTTCCTTTTAAATCAGTCAATGCTATTAAAACGTGTTTCAAATCAGTAAATGATTTTCAATAAGACCAACTACAAGTTAAAACTTTAACGGTAAATAAAATTAAAACACCAAAATTAAAAGAACCCGAAAGAGCTTTAGAAGATGAATTTAAGGATTTGCATCTTAAGTTACTGGTTCTTGAAACTCTAGCTCATGCGCCCATGTACAACGCCATTTTAGATAAATATGTAGAGAGTCTTGAGTTAGGTAAAAAAGGGTTCGCGTTCATTAAAGGCGAGATGCCAAAGAAAATGAAGAATCTCGAATTATTTAATCCCATTGTATCTCTTCAAAACGCTTAACATTGGAATATTAGAAGAGATTGAGAATGTCCTAGGGTTAAAGGATGGAACTAAGTCATATCCTGTAGGAATTGTGAAAATGTAGAGGTATACATAGGGAAGTTAAAACTTTTAGAGGACTTTTACATCATAGATATGGAAGAGGACCCTACGTGCCCTTTACTTATAGGAAGAGGAATTTTAGCAACTACTAGTGCTGTAATAGATTGTAAGAAAGATAAAATAACGGTAGGAAAAAGAGTTACTAGATCAGTATTTGGAGTTAAGGAAATCGGCCTAGGTCATGTGGATACACCATATTGGACCACCTTATCAAAATGGAAGTCCTACGAATCACAACCTAGTACAAATTATATAGGTGCCCTACCCCCTTACTATTTGGAGAAAGACTTTATGAATGACCATTTACTTGGGGAGTTAGAAATAGCTTGGGACGTTGAACTCAATCCATTTAAAGATGTCCTAGTGTCGAGGAATGTGACAATCGTGATTTGAGCAGGTTAGTTTATACCTTTAAAAATGGCTAAGTGTCCATTTTGTATGTTTCTTGCATGCTATGTGTTCTATGTGTATATTAAAGTGGTTTACATATGTGCATGATGTCATTTTAGAGGTAAATGATTATCTTTTTTTTTGTGCATATGAGTTTGGTATTAAGTATT
>BQNB010057524.1:14612-38179 GCA_026074375.1 Tanacetum coccineum | reverse complement strand
TTTAACACTTCACACATATTATTCAATAGAACATCACAATGGGGTCTTCCTGCAATTCAAATTAACAACCAACATTCAGGGACAATCCTAATAGTTCATCTATTAATCTAAAATTCAGTTAATAACCTAACATGAGATCAAAAAGAGGTAAATGTAGCATCTAAATTAGTTAACATACCAGAAAAGTGTGACCTAACCCAATGTTGAGGTGGAATATCCTTAAGCCATTTATACATTTTTATATAGCAAAAAAGAAAGGTGTTGAAACTAACCTGCAATTACTATTTTACATTAGTTATCAATGTGCAGATAATGAAAACATGGTTTTGCTAAGTTGCAACACACATGCGAAACCTTATGTATCTTTTGAGTAATTTCTGGAGCAATACGATTATAAGCAATTGTCAAGGTTTAGTCATTGTACTCATATTTGGTACAGGGGATCATTAAAAGATGGTTTGAGTTCTGTCCAAGTCATTTTGAACTTTGAAGCTTTTCACCTAAAAACACCTAAAAATCACCGTTTTGAACATTTTTGCCTGGTTTCTTTTGCACAAATTGGTATTAGAAGGCTATAGCAACTATAAAAACATGAACTTTAACATCACAAACGTCGAGATCAAAGAAAACCAAGAACAAGACTATAAACCTTCAAAAACTAAACTTTTGATCTAAACTAACCAAGAAAACACACACACAATCTAGCTAATCATCCCATGTGCTCTCATACCAATTGTAGGATATTGGAAATCATAACACAATCGAATGACTAGAGGATTAGCCAAGTTCTAGAGAGAGAAAGTGAGGGAGAGCTTTCTCGAGTGAGAAAATAAACTTGTATAAATGAAATAACTAACCCACCCCTTCCATGGCATGGAAGAGGCTTTTATACTTACAATAAAACCGGCCTAGGGCCTTGGTAAAGGGCTAACATTTTGGGTTTACTACCCGACCCATTACTAAAAATTATACATTAACTACTTAACTACGAGCAACAATAAACGGTAAAATACACGGGGTGACCGAGTCTTTTTCTAATATCTAACAGTTTTTTTTAAATATTGTAAATTTACATATGTTTTTTGCATATAATTGTTTAGACATCAAACTTATTTTTTTTAATGATAATTGCACTTATGTTTATGGTTTACATTTTTAATCTTTAAAATTTATAACCAGAAACATAAACATATACATGTAAACTCTAAATTTATAACAAAGCAAAAACCTAATACAATACACAAATTTTGATATCAAATGAAATACAATTCAATTACAATATAGATGTGCAAGAGATTAAAAAACATGTGTGCACGCTTCAAGAATATATATGCACGGCTTCGAGAACATATATGCACGATTTCGAGAACATTTATGCACCATCTAAAAATCATAAGTGCATCCATTAATGATCTTGATCACACACTGTGATTCATATGATTCCCTGAAAAAACAAGCAATTGTTACATTTTTATCATAAAAAACTAACAAACACATATTTATAGTTTAAAACATATATGCCTACATCTTTTCTTAATTTTGAATCAACTTAAAAACACATGTGTACACTATTTAATTGATTTTATACCAACTATAAAACACATAATTAGGATAATTAATAGTACTAACAAGAAGCATATAAACGAATTACTTTTCGTATTCAATCTAACCATATATACTCATGTTTTACCTAACATCAAAATTGAGAAAAACAAATATAATCACGGAAGTAAATCAAAATAGTGGTGATTCAAAAGTGGAAATTTTTTGTTGCAATTTAAAACTAGTACACACAATATCACAAAAACAATTAATAACTCACTGTGTACCTATACAAATACATAAGCAAATAGTTTTTCGTACCAAATCAAGAAAGCACATCCTGTAAATTTAAAAATCAAGATTCATTTTTCCCAAACATAAGTGGAATCTTCTTATTCTTTCAGATCTCATTTTTATTCATAGTACTATTTTATACTGTTAATATTTTTTCCATTCTAGTTTGCTTATTTATTAGAAACGTTTATAGGATCAAATGAAAACATAAACATCATATTTTTAATCCTTTAAAACGTATACATTTAATATAAAAGGGAAAAAACGAATCTTAAACAAAAAACATACAATATTTGAAGGTAGTGTTGGATAAAAGATTTAATTGAACCTTTAATATGTGATTAAATGTACAGATCCGCACTCTTTATGTTCCATAAAACCGGTTGGCAACAGGATTAGATGGTTTCGTTGTTGGTTGCTCAGATTTGCGGCGGTTAGTGGTGATGATGATAAGGAGAGCGGCTAGGCTTTTGGATGAGGAAGATGGAAATAAAAACTGAAAATGATAGTGAGAGAGAGATTTGGATTTAATACCTGTTATTAAAAATAAATTAATGTGTAATGCCTCAAATACCCTTGCAGCCTTTTGTTTAATTGAAATATAAACCTTCATATTTTGTTTAGTTGTAAAAATGTCATCTTGCATTGATATGAGGTACATCATGCATTATTAGGAGTAAAAATGCTGGTTCTGTAGGTTCTGTACAAAAAAGTGGTTCTGTAAAAAAAATGCCACTATTATAATATATATATGGGGCTAATTATGAGTGTATAAATATGATTTAGTGACTGTACGCCACCTCAATGATGACATGGCACACCCCTATCATTAATTTTTAGATTTTTATTGATACATACGTACGTCTCATTTTTTTTATCAAAACCCTAAATGCCTCCAACAAAAATACGCCTCATTCTTTTAGAGAAACCCTAATGATCCTGTATCCACTAAAAACATCTTCTTCTCAGCTTTTGTTTTGGTTTTGATTCTTAGTTGTAGAAACCATTGTACCATGCAATTATTTTAATCATGTTTGTTAACATATTTGTCTTTAAACAGGTTGACTTGCATCTATACAGCCTGTAAAGTAGAAGAAAATTATGTATCAGATGAAGAACTTGGCACGAGTATAGAACAAGATCATCACGTGATTCTTAATTACAAAAATAGTGAATTTGCTAAGAACTGAAGGTTAGGCGAAGGTTGGAGGTACATTTGTATGCGTCTGTGGTGCCATCTTCATTGTTATGTTTCGAGGACCAGTTGTATTTTGGTATGTGGATGTTGTTACTTGAAAATTTTGAACCTAATTAATGTTTGCCAATACTAAAGGCTAAAGCTCTGGTTTTTGTATGTTTCTTTCTTGAGTTAACCGGGTAAGGAATCAGTCTTTATAGCTATCCATCTCTAACGATTACTATCATATTTGTTATGCAAAAGATTGGTTCTTTTATAAATGATAAGACTTCAGTATATGTTTATGGTCCTAGATGTGGTTCCTGATATATTGATTACTTATTTACGATAAAATTTCTATGTTGGATAGGATTTTTAGGAACCAACTTTTGTTTTTTTTGGTCTTGGCTACACAACTCCTACATATGCTACAGTTGTACAACCTTCCATTCCCGTCTTTACGTTCATTTTCGCAACTATTATGCTGTTACTGATCTTTGCCCATTGTTGGTTATAACCATCATTCTTAATGGCATACAACCTGTTTTATCAGGTACTACGACATTAGTCTTGCCAAAATACTTATGTAATATTCATGTTAACTTATGAATGTATACTGAGATGATGAAGAATCAAAGGTGTGGTTGTCGGGTACGGATGGCAAGCTTATGTGGCATATGTGAATATCAGGTGCTATTATGTTGTTGGTATTCCCCTTGGATTTCTCTTAGGCTCCTATTTCGACCTTGGAGTCAAGGTACCTTTTATAAGCATTTATACGAACTACATTGTATTAAAAAAAGACGTATGACACCCAAGTCTAAACTTTTCACAAATACATAACCAAATTGCTTGCATCGTATGGGGAATATGGTCAGGAATGATCAGAGGAACTGGTATGCAGACCCTTATTTTACTATGGTCTACGTTTTGTACAGATTGGAAGGCAGAGGTAATCTTGTCTATAAAAAGTACAGGTTCTTTTTGGCATTCCAAATTTGTAACCACATTTTTGGTGGAAAATTCTAACAAATCAAGCTACGAAGCATTTAGATAAATGAGAAGCAAACAAAGAAACTCATTTGAAGGAATGAAAGAAGATCAAAGTCAATTGCTTTATTAATTACAGTAAAAACTTCATACATATTGGTATTATTGATTATTGGAGATTCTCTATGTGCTATAAACGTTCAATGAGTTAACTTTAATAAGATTATGATCTGTTTCTATTTGCTTACAACCGGGTTGCATCATGCAAAAGTATGTGTTACTGAGATGGCTATATGGCATTTGATACGGCGTGATAAAAGTTACCGTTCTCCGGGCCGAGGACTTCTTTTATTTGGTCCCCCAGTAAGTGGCACTAAGCTATATCATTAACAAGTCAAACAGGTGTATTGAAAGAAATTAGCTCATAAGGAAATATGCGAAACTGATTTAAACAGATCAAATGGGTAAAATTAGCTTATAAGGAAACGTGCGAAACTCATTTGAACATGACTTCTTTAACAATATTGTTCATGTACAGTTTTCTCCAACATTGAAGATGTACCCGTCGGTTCATGTTCAGGTTTATATATTTTTAACCTCTAAATACCACACCTAATATGATTTCGATACTATTAGACAATTTAGAACCCTACTTATATTTAACAATATATGTGTGCTTTGTTATATTGTCTAACTAATTAGTATAAATGCCAGCTTTGAACTTTTAAGAGAAAATTATACGTATAGTACCACGTAATGGTATGTATGATGGCTTGGCGATGAACTCTCCTAGAATATATCTTTTAGGATTGGGTAAAACAAGATTGATGGTGAAAAGGAGCCTTGCATTATGTCACCTCATGAAGATAATTAACTTATCACTGTGAATTATGCTCTGGTTCATGTTCACCAAAAGAACAACGGGTCTCTTGAAGACTTTCAGCTCACAGTCGATGCTAAAAGATCTGAATTATCTGAGGTTGCTCTTCGAACTCTTAAAAATAAAAGACAGAAAATGGTATGGTTTCTTTAACTGGTTTGACATATACTTCATTGTCTATTTTAGAGTGATCTGTTATCAAGAAACTGAACTATGTAAATAAGATAATTTAGTTAAAACTTAACATGGTAATCACAATTATTGGCTTTATCTTACTTTTATGTCATTTGATCTTACTTCTGGAATTCTAGGCTTTAGTATATTTCATGCTAAATAGCAATTTATTGGTTTATATATTAACACAGTTTAATATTTTGCAGTGTAATCAACAACATCGTATAGAAACCGAGTTGGCTCTCTGTGATAAAAAGATTCAAGCAATCATGAATGGTGGTAAGTCTTTTTCTTGCTGCTTATATTATCCTCTTAAACTTTGATAAGACCGAGTAGATTACAAATTATTATGCATAATAATATATAGGAGACTTTTTGTTTGTTACTACTTGTAAAAGGTATTGGAGATTGTTTGGAACTAAAGCTAGAAGCGGTAATTGATTGTTTCAATGAGATCTTCCAGCAAAATGACACACAAGCTTAAGACAGTAGAAACATGCATGTTGGCAGTAGCTTGCCCTTGTCCTTGCCATCGTTGGGAAAGACATTGTATGAGGCCCAACTCATATTGAGAAAAGCAAGCCAGGTAAGTCTAAACATGACCCCAGTTACAATTTAATTTATTGTGAATGCATGCTAATGTGCTTTAATTATGGCACTATGCTGCTCGTGGGAGACGAACTTATGTTCAGTTATCCACAAAGAGAATCTAAGATGAGATGTTTTCATTTCGCTCCACATCTAGAGAATGCAATACAAAGTTGTTACATTCTATCTTATGTTCCACACATACCATAACAATGTCTTTTTTCGCCAGGAGCCGGATGATATATGTTTATCAAACAATTAGATGTTGCCAACATATAGCACAACACGTTCAGATGGTAAGTCCTGTCTTCGAGCATTGCTATTTTCATTGAGTTCACAAGCATTTGCAACTGAGCTTCCCAAAAAACACCTATTAGAGATTGGTGTGTGCGCGTCTTTGAACAGAGGTTAGCGTTTAGTCATTCACAATTACTTTTTATGCAGTTTTAGTTTACTGGTCTTTTAGTAATAATTACTGGTATCATCTCATTTTTACGGCGAGCCACTAAACACCCTTTTTTCAACTTATAGAATGCCTAACTTCTATTGACATTCTGTTGTACCCCTTGTGCTTGCCGCTACGCTAAAACTTCTGCTCAAATGTCTGGTCGAAGTGCCGTATATGGCAGCCACAACAAAAAGGGATGATTCAATATTCGGAAATTGAAACAATGTAACTTTTGTAATCGTGTGTGACACATCAGTTATCCATAGATTATATATTTTTGCTCAAATGTCCGGTCACCTGGTGCTTGTAACCCATTGAACCACTGCATATAATACTAAAGTAAACCTTTTTGATAGATAGCATATATATTGCATAATCTAAAGTAAATCATACCTTCCAGAAATTTATCATAGCATCAGCCACAAATAATATCTCAGGATTTGAGATCCTGAAAGAAAGAATATATGTCAGGGACTAAAGTATACACCAAAAATCACAAAATATTCTGAATATGAAATAAAAAAATCACATACTTTTCCAATGCTATACATTTTAGCTCATTCAGCTCAGTCACAGTCATAGATGGTGCCCAAATCTCAGTAAATCAATTAGGAAGTGCTGGAGATAATTCTTTTTTACCAAAATCGCCACCTGGATTCATTGTTGCATGTATGAAAAATTTCTCATGTGCTGTTATTTTCTCAAGATCAGACCCACCCTTCTCCGCCAAAGACTTGCTGATTTAAAAACAAAGATATTTAATTCAATAACAATGAAGTTGGGAAAAGATATAAAAGATTTCAACATATACAAAGAGTCCAATTCTACTATCTATCTACAATTTCATTAGAAAAACTCTAGAGAAAAAGTAATGAATGAAACAGACCAATTTCCTCTTTGGCTCCAAGACACACTATTCAATCTTTCAAGAATAATATCGTCAGCCAAAGAAATCTCATCCACAAGAAACAGATCCCTATTCTTCATTGCTTGAACAAGAGGACCATCTTACCAATTAAAGATCATGCACCACTTCGGATGAAGAACAGATAGGCCTTTTATAATTTCTTTAGCAGAATCAACTTCACTTGAGGTGACATCATGATGCAGGACTTGACCTTCTCTATAACATTATATCATCTTCACTAGCTCAAGTGAAGTTGAAATATTTATTCCTAACATTAATATTTACCAATTTTGTAATAGATTTGACCTAACAGTCACCTGTTACTATCGTATTCGACTTTGTAATTATGCACGCCTGTATCGTTTCCTTTTCAGCTCCAGTAGCTGGTGGTGCTGATGGTTAGGACGTTGTGGACGCTTTTGTACCAACACCAGATGTTGCTGCTACATCAGGGTGGGAATGAAGTTAATCTCTCTTGATCCTAATGTTTATTTTTCATGTTCTATCTAAAGACTGAATAGGACGGCCTGAGAGACATGGTAATTTTGAGTTTGTCACAGGTTAGACGTGAACCCTTGACATAAACTATTAACCATATAATTCGCCACAAGATTTTATTGACTTATTTTCTCTAATTTTAATTGTATAAAAGATTTAGAATCTTAAATTACATTTTTGAATGAGTTTTATTTGTAAATAATCTGCATATATATGGTATCTTGCTTTCAACGTAAATGGTTTTTGATAATTTATCATGCGCTGATACCATTTCTTTTTCACTTGCATAAAAAAGGGGACAAATGAGTATAGCCTGGTTGCAACATGTCGTTTTAAGGAGATGCACGTAGCTTCTTGTATTTACTATAGTGGTTTTAAATATGTTGATGGTTTTCAAATGAGTTTTCACCTGTGTAAAAGACCTTTATGGAATCGTCGGCCGGTATGATTTGTAGTTCTTACAAGAACTAACGAAATTTCATTCTGCATTGTCCAAGTAATAAAATTCATTGTCCGACATCCTATCTGTGATGTCATGTGATCACTTCTTGTCAATAAAGATGATAACAAATCAATTACTTGGTCTATGAAGTTTTCGCGTGTGGCATTTATTAATCTTTGAAGAACTTATATCAAGTATTATGGTGTCTAACAAATGAATACATGTTGGTAACGTCGTTGACGTACAGAAAGAGACTGACATTGTTTTCTCAGCCTTATCTATAATAGGTTACTTTTTGTTATCATTTTGTTTCTGTTAAATGAAAATTTGTTCATTTTGCCTGTTCAAAAAAGGAAAATTTGTGTTTGTATGGCTTTACAAGCGAGCAATGGGAGGTCAATCTGCCATCTGAAGAGATACCACCAGAAATCCCAGAACCAGCACTCGGTATTAACTTTGCTAGAGATGGGATGCAAGAAAAGGACCGGTTATCTTTGGTTGCGATCCATAGTTATTCCTGGTTGCTTTTTGTTGCCTTCTCTTTTGGTGCCAGATTTGATTTGATAAAGCGAAAAGGTAAATCTTTTCTGTATCCTAAGAGAAAAGGCGCAAGTTTTTTTTCATTAAAAGAAATTCAATTTTGAGATGAGCTACTTGACGTTCTTGAATTTTAGCAATTATTGCTACTTTATTCGATTTTAGCTGTTATTTTCTAGTCATATTGGAAATAATTAAAAAGTCTCTATTTTTACAATACCTATGGGGTACACCGACACTAAAGCTTTAGTCCATCTTTTAAAGTTACCTGACACATGGATTTACCTTCCAATCCTAGACCAGAACTGACTTGAAGTTATAGAAATTGCTTCGTAATTTGTCCAGATCATAATTTCCTTCTAACAAACTAAAGCTGAATCTTAACAAAGCATTTTTCATTTTTAATGATGCAGGAAGAGGCTACATAACATGATAAATGATCTCCCAACGATATTCGAGGTTGTAAGCGGCATTGCAATAAACAATCAAAAAGAGAAAAATGATGTCTCTAATCACAGTAGCACCAAATCCATGTCAAACTCAAAAGTGGTAAACGGATTTCAATACGTTTCTTTGTACTTGCAGCAATTAATTTTCTTTTTCGAAAGGCACCCATATTCAAAGAGATTAGGTTTTTATTTTTATTTTTTATGTTGTTTTTAATATATTTGTTTGTCTTCTTAAATCTTACTCATGTAATTTAGAGCTACTATCTGTACAGAATCGAATTGGTTAATTCTTAAAAACATATAAAACTGGACCGGGTTGAATGGGTGAAAAGTGGCTATACAGGATCATGCAAAACTTATAATATCACGAGGGAAGTGCTTAAAAGCTTTTGACCACAACAATTGTTCACACAAAGTTTTAAAGTCCAAAGCTAATTCTGATCTTTCTCAAATAGGATATAATCCATGTTGTTTAAAAAATGGCAATGTGTAATAACTGATGAGTGTGGTTACTATGTAACTTTGCCAATAAAGAAAAGCTTGTGACGGTAGTACCTTTAACAACGTTCAACAAGAAAGTATAATCGCCGCATACTATCAGTCCATACCACCATGTAACACAGATAAAGTCAGTTAGAACGATTCATAAATTAAAAAAAAACACAGAATTGACAATAGAACGTGCCTTCTAAGTTTCCCTGAAGCAGCCATCGATTTTTGCAAGTCTAAAGCTGCAGCCCCAGCCGCATTTTCCCACGTTCTATAAAAAAAGAATTAGTAATACAAATTTATTAAATAAATCAGATATAATTTGTATTGTTTGTTTTAAATAATCAATTGTTGAGCTATTATTATTTGACGCTCATTACCATGATCCATCTTTTATTTTTCAGTGGTTTACACAATCGAGTTTCAAAAATGATGACTTCCACATTACCATTTTATTAGGAATGCCTATGTAAAATTTAAAATAAACGTAAATTAAACATCATAGGCGTATATAAGAACGGACCTGTTAGTGCCAACCATTATAACTAAACGATAAAATTTATTTCAAAGAAAAAAAAAGACATGTCCGTATACCTATTCCACACGTAAGATTATTAACTATTATTATTCCACACGTATACACGTATACATATTCCACACATAACATAATTACTTTACTATTACATGTTCACGGAATGGATATTGGATATTAACTATATTAACAAAACCTCAGCCTAAAAAGACATTTACTTATTAGATTTATTAACAATCAAAAATATAAAAAAACAACATGAGGGTTTTGAAACTATAATCACAATATATTGACCGGACCAAAATAGACAGACTCGGACCTAACTGAACCGTTTAATAATGACCGAACCAAGAAACACAAACCTTGCCTACCGGAACCGTTTTGATCCATTCATAGCCAACTGTACTCAACACTCGAAATTATTAAACCAAACTCACACAAACCTTTTCTTAAAAAAAAGACTGAAGCAAACCCGCCCATCGGGCGGGTTACGTAACTAGTATATATATATATATATACTAGTTACATAACCCGCGGCGGGTTTACTTCAGAATTTTTTTAGATAAGAGGTGTGTGTGAGTTTGGCTTAATAACTGCGAGTGTCGAGTCCAACTTGGCTGAACGGATCTAAATTGCTCAGTTATTTCCGGGTAGGTGTATTTCTGTCCGTTCAATATTAAAGTGTTTTGTTAGGACCGGGTTGGTCTGTTTTGGTCTGCTTAATATTCTGTCATTACAATTTCAAAATTTTTAACCCGACGGGCGAGTTTGGTTCATAAAACTTTCGCTATAAAGTGCATAAACATATACTTGTAATGGTACATTTAATGATAATCTCTTACTTGTAAGAGTTCAGTGTCGGTTTCGTCATTAGAATCCCTAAGTTTCGGTATAATTGAAGTCCCATAGCATCAGCCCGTTGTTCGAGTGATTTAGACCATTTTTCCACATTAGCCTTTAGGTTCAAGAGTTAAGTATGATGCTTCATTGCAATATTTTGATGTCCCAAAACTTTAGACCGTCGTTTCAAAACATCAAACCTTTTGTTTGATGCATAAAAAATCCATCCAATTCATAATCCATATATGCATAAATACCGGACGGGCTGTATGGAAAGCATCTAGTGGATGCGGCGGGTTCGGTTCATAAAACTCTTTTTGAGACAATACTTTTCGTTTAGTTCTAATGGTTGTTGTGTTTGTGTAAACACAATGGGTTGACCCGTTTACCAATCTGAGTTGACAGATCAACCCGTTTAACCCACCCCTCTTTTACAATATTTTATTTTTCAACTATAAAACTATTTAAACTTTTTGTCGTTTCAAAACATCAAACCTTTTGTTTGATGCATAAAAAATTAATCCAATTCATAATCCATATATGCATTAATATCGGACGGGCTGTATGGAAAGCATTTAGTGGATGCGGCGGGTTCGGTTCATAAAACTCCTTTTGAGACAATATATGTCGTTTAGTTCTAATGGTTGTTGTGTTTGTGTAAACACAGTGGGTTGACCCGCTTACCAATCTGAGTTGACAGATCAACCCGTTTAACCCACCCCTCTTTTACACTATTTGACTTTTCAACTATAAAACTATTTAAACTTTATTAAAGCTTAAATGGGTTGACAGGATGGCCTGTTTTCGACAATGGAAATCGAGAACTTAAGAAACTAATTAACCAAAAGTAGAAACTAATCAGAATGATTTCCTGGTTATAATTTATTTTATGGTATGATGTTTGGTTGGTTGAGCAAATATTTAACAAAGGGTGATTTGTACATGACACTTTGAGGTCATACACATAGAGTCAATTAAATGTTAAGCGTTCTTCCAATGCATCACCACCTTATTCCAATTCTTCAGCCTTCAGTTGCAATTCATCACGCTGTCACAATTCGTCAACTCGATGTCCCAATTCCTTAGACCGTTGTTTTAATTCCTCAAGCTGTTATGTTACATCATTCCAAAATGCGGTTGATACGGACAATGCCACATCAACGAATATTGAAGTTTTTTTCATAATGCTTCTTGAACTGGATGTCAACCACTATCAGACCCAACAATCTAAAAATGGAAAATTTTGATCTTGCAAATTAAATGAGCAAGTGACCAAGTGAAATTTACGAATAATAGAATATAGGAAAACATTTCAGGACACATACATTGTAACATCCGAGAATTTTCGGAATTTAGAATGACGATTTCAATCTTTGACTTTTAGGGTCTGGCTTGACTTATAAGAACAACCATCTAAATCACGTTTTCACGACTCGGACTCAAAAGAAATTTAATGTAAAACGATATTCCTGACAACTTTTTAGTTTTGCCCGAGACCTAGAAACGAGCCGAAAAGGGCTAAAACAGCACCGTAAACATTTAACAAACAATATACAACGCGGACACACCAAAAACAATTAAATTTGTTTTTAGTTATCAGTATTTATTTAATAAAAATATTAAATAAATTATTCATCATTTTTAATTAAAAGCGTTTTTGAAAACGCGACTATTCGAGTTGAAATCCATTTTTATTTCGGACGGAGCGAAACCGGTTCATAAAAGGAATAACGGATATTTTATTAAATGTTATAAAATATTTCTGAAATATGATCAAGCGAATACTCATTTTTATCGGAAAAATGATTTGAAAAACAATGGCGCAAGTTTCGAGATTTGAATCAGGACTAAAATAAATGTTTCTTTTTAAAGGTTTACTTATTATTGCATTTCATAAAATAAGAGGACCGACTAATTTCTTGTATTATTCGTTAGCATTAATGATCTAATATTCTTGAGTGTGATGGTAATAAACAGAATAATCGAATGTCGCCTGTGGTATTTGTGTAAAAAGGAAATGTATACATAACTGAAACAAAAGTATATAGCAATTAGTATGTCACTAATAAAAGACACATAGCTCAATTATTATAAGCAAATTGCAAATTATAAAATGACATTCTGAAGATAAGTTGTAAACTTGAAAAATAAACTTTTTTTTAAGGGAAAAGATTTACTTGAATACTCGAGAATTGGTACAAAGTCACTAAACTAATACATATTGCAATGTACATTATACCCTGATCAATCCTCCTCACATAACATGTATGTATAACATTATACCCCTTGCGTTGCAACTGGAATTTCCTATGGGCGTCTTTGTCTAAACAGAGAACCTTCAACCTTATGTTGCTTTTGACTCTTAATAGACTTCTTTCGTTGGTTTATTTTTGCTTCTTTGCAACAAAGAAAACACCTTCCAATTAGTATATATTTAAGCAAAAAACTTATGTTAAGAATGACAATTGAACATACTATTTAAAGAGGTGCTTGACTTTGGTTTAGTTTAGAAGTAAAAATATATTCACATTTATAAGATTAAACACATATATAGTTTCAGGAAGTAAAAATATATTCACATCTATAAGATTAAGCACATATATAGTTTCGGGTCATTAATAATTTATTTTTATTTTGGTTTAAGGATTTAGCATAGTCGACTAAACTTAAATGACCATGCATTCACATTCTTTCATAATTGCGTGTGACGATGGGTAGTTCTAGGGGGCCTCACGCATGAGAATCGCTATACCGGTGCCTCATGAACAATCCTCGTGATCCGATAAAAGCAACCTAAGAAAAGAAAAGGTATAAAATGCATTATAACTATGATTTCATCACGTGCGGGTATTGTGGTGTTCTTCTAAAATGTAAACAGATGTTGGTGGGCAAGTTCTCAAATAACCCTAACTGAGAACTTCATGTGAGTGTGATAAAAATGCCGTAAATTGCAAAGTATAATGTTTGTCAACTCATGTTATCACTCAATGTCATTGTAACACCAGAGTGAATATTAGACACATGGATGTGCTCAAGAGTGGATACTGACAATCGCGCCATGTAGTACTCAACCAATACCTAAACTGATTTGAACAACTAAATGGAGCAGCTTGACTTGGAAAATAAAAGAAGGGCAACATGCTGCTGCCATAATTAAGCTCCAACATTCACGTAGAAAAACTTTTGCACGACACTTTGATAAATTTCCAACATCATAAGATCATCATAACATATCACAACCACAAAAACATAATAAAAATATGTACAAAGGGCAACATGCTGCCATAATTAAGCTCCAAATGGCAGGTTCCCCAACTCCCATATTCCCAAACAATCGCTCAATACTCAAGAAAAAGGTACATTTAACCATCAAATTTTACACCGTTGTCTTTCTTAATACAGTTAACAAACTTATTTTCCATGTCCAATAAAATATAACTTTCAAGTTAGAAAACTATGTAGAAAGCATTATTCACAGAGTGGGTGTAAGTTTGCAATAGCCTTTTATACAAACTTTTGTTTCTTCATACAAATGATTTTAACCCACTCGATTGGTTGAAGCATTGAGATTTTTTATAAGAAATTGATACCTCACAGTGGGTGCAAACAATATTACTACCATAGTGAAGAGGACTTGCCTGGGAGATGAGTTGAGATGACGCTCAAGCTGGTGAAGTTCCTTTGATCCTAACTGCTCTAATTCCTCCCAATATAGGAGATTTGTACTCTAAATCATACTTTGTACCTGATACATAAAAATTTAATGTCAAGTTTCAACTCATTAAATTGACCAGCAAGAAAAGTTGACACATTGTAAAGAATGAGAAATATCATAAAGAATCATATAAGTAACTTCCAAACTGCATATTTTTATGGTATGCTAAGATTTACGAAGGATATTAAAACAGTAAGGGATGATTATAGCAGGGAATAATTAAATAACGTACCTCTATACCCATCTTTACACCCCTCATAGCATAAAGTGCTCGTAAGAGAAAATGACTACCAAATGACCATGGCCATTTCATTACGTCATTATGATAGACGGTCTAATTTATTTACTTATTCTTATATTACCTATTGGATAGCAGAATGTTTAGAGTTGGCTGAGAGAATCTTTACATTATGTTTATGTGCAACAGGCAGTATAAACGGACCGCCGACATGTCACTTTTGCTCTTTCTAATGACAATGCCAACACAGATTGTTGCTTCATCGGTGCCAATGATCTTCCACATGAGGAGACAAATGAAGGTAAGTTTGTTTTTTACAAAATACAGCATCATAATATAAGAGATCTCACGGTTAACTGACGCCGCTTCCCTAAAATGTATAGTTTCCCTTATGGAAAAGTAAGAATGATGCAAAAACAGAGCAAAGTCACACTTGTCAAACTTTTAACATGTAATATAACACAAAATGTAAGCAAGCCACATATATAAATACAAAACCATATTACCTAACGCAAAATCAAAGTCTTTTAGATACTGTATTATTTTACTAAAAACCTGCATACGAAAAAAAAGCTATTGTGTGATAATCAATATGCTTTTCTGATGATGTCAATACCTCTGTAAGGGTCCGATCGTTTCTAACCGATGCTGGTGTAGGCTAGCTTACTGTTCCTGAGATAGCCCCGAAACTCAATTGATGCAGTTTCACCTAGAATTTTAATGCTTGAAGCCCAATCTTGTTTATTAATAGCGATCTCCAATACTGGCTATGACAACAAAAGCAACTGTGCATAAAAATAAATTAATTGCATTTTTTCTCGCCCGGTCCTGAGATTAGTGTAGTTAGATGATTTGATACATAAGCATGACAATATTTAGCATAGAAAATGCATGTAGATGATGAATATTTGTGGTTGCATGTACCTGGAGAGAAACATATTCTGACTTCAGTTACCTTAGTAGACCTTGTACTCATTATAATACCCATGATTATCACCCTTACTCCTAAATCAAAATAATATATCTTCTTACCTCAAAAATCTTAAAAGCATAATATAAAGATCGACAATATTAGATGCCAAAAAGTGCAGCTTGCTCCCTTAGAATCTGAATTAACAGCAAACTTGTTAACAAAAACAAATGAATAGTAATCATACAAGAATGAAATACAAGGTAACTTACTTTCATTATCTTGTGTCTGGTACTACGTATTTTGGCATGTTTTAGCCATTGCTTGTGACTCTAAAAAGCATATTTACTTGATAGCCACTGCAAGGAAGAGTTGCTTTATTAAATCATGTAACATGCTACCTCAACAAAAAGAGGAATTAAATGTGTTGTTAGAAATCATGTAACTATTTCAATTCCTCTCAGACCAGCCATACATGATACTTTAAAAAGTGTGAAAGGCTTTAACAAAATTACCAACATTGTACCCACCAATTCAGTATTTATTAGTTATATTATAGTTCAGCTATCTACATTCTGATCATTTGATTAGTTGCATTTTGGTCCTTTCAGCTGGAGAACCTGCATCTGCATAGAGGCATGTATGAGAAAATAAGCACTAAAATACTCAGAGCACATAGATCATAACTACGATCCTCTTTCATAGTTATTATTAGACAAACATGGTCTATCGATGATGTCCTCTCTAGGGGCTATTGACAGTATAAAGTTGTTGGTACCACCATCTATTGATGCTATCAAAACCTTATATAACTTCACATACCATCATTCCTTAACCTATGAAGCTTTTGACGTATAATAATTTTAGAATCGGTAAACCCCCAAAATTGTTCAGTCGTCCACCAATTCTTAGGGGGTGTTTGTTTGTCTTATATTACCGGCTTATGGCTTATTTGGTTTTGGGATTATGTTTCATAAGCTCACTTCGTGTGGTTTGTTTTAAAGCTTTTAGGCTTATGTAGGTTCATTATGACATAATAAACTTATATAAGCTGAAAAGTTTCAAAATAAGCTACAAAAAGTGAGTTTACGAAACATAAGTAGGAAACCAAATAAGCCATAAGCCGGTTATACAAACCGAAACAAACACCCCCTTACACAAACCCACCTAACTTGTAATCAATATTATGATATTATATACTGAATGTTACAGTTACATGGTACATAAACTTCTTCAACAGATGGTTCATCATCCAAGAAGAAGTTGTAGTTGTAATCTGGCTCCATGCTCTGTTCTCCAACAAAAGCGCGAAAAGATTCAACAACCAAATTCGCAAGAGCATTCAGAAAATATCCTCCTTCCAAGAAAAACACATCGGCCACCACAAACATCGTTAGCAAGCTGGTTGACGTTCGACGATAGCGTGTAATAACCTCCTGTTGTCATGTGGAAGTTTCCAATCGGATCGCGTACATGTCCATCATGTCTTTGAACAAAAAAATAGCATAAAAAAGAATGTTGAAAGATGTGTACATGGTTCTGGTAGATGAAAGGTGAAAATCACCCAGCTGATATAAGAATAATATCTGGCATAAATCTTTGTGCAGCTGCTAAAATGACCTCATTAAAAACACTTTGCATTGCTATATTTCCCGAAAGATCTTGTAATGGCAAATAAAGTGTTGTTCCTTCACCATTCCCAGACCCAATATGTGGATTGTATAATGAACTCCTATACAATCATGATGCATACCTGAACGGGTGATGCAGCAAATAAAATGTTTCAAACCTGAACGAGTCATGTAGCAAATAAAATGCCAGCCACGTTTTCGCCTAATACACAGCCATCTAGCCTAAATAGTGACACACTTAACCCACCAGTCCTATTATGATGACCATCATTCTCTGACACCATGAATGAACCAGAAATGAGAAATGCACCTCTCTAGAATTTACATCAAGAATATGTGGCATAAATTCTTCACTTTGTATACTTGCTAAAAAGATTTTGTAAGCAGTATGCCAGTAACACTATAATATTAAAAGATAAAAGGTTTCCCCCGGATATTAAAAACAAATACATGTAAATACTATGTAAACAACAACATAGGTCACGAAAATAACATTATTCATAACATGATACAAACAACACAATATTGTATGACGCCATGTTCTGAATACTTTGCCCATCCGATTATCTATAAAATAAATCTGATGCATTTAGATTTTGACAAGGAACATAAGACAATTAATTCAAAAGTTAATGCCAACATATAATAGCATTTAGATGTGTGCTTTTTATGTCATTGAGTGATAGCGATAATCATAATCATATAATAATATAGAAAAGCTTCTTCATATTATCATACAATGGAAGACATAGAGCATGCAATCACAGGAAACTTGAGGCCACATGCTTTTCCAAGTGCATCTTTGTAGGGCACAAAGACATACGGTACATCCTGCAAAAAAACCATTACAGCTTATTCAAAAATCAAACCATTTTTATATAAATTAATTAGAAAAAAATATTATATCTTTCGTGATTTCAACCTATAACAACGGATTGTATGAATAAAACAATTACTATAGTTTATAGTGATAATGTTTAATCACCTTCTCTTTAGCAAGAGATGGGAAAGGAAGGATGCATTCATCAGTGTCGTCAACATCTGCTGCCATCACCACGACATGTCCTCAAACCTGAAAGAAAAAAAAGGAGGATATTAGGGTTTATGATGATCAGTCATATTAGGGTTTTGATACGATGAATTCAGGATTAATTTTAAAACTATAATTAAGGAATGGATACATATAAATCTCTAGATTGTAGATGAAGGCCTTTTAATGTTTTCAGTTGAATATCTATAAAGGAATGCAATTGTGTATCACAAATTCTTGGTTGCTCCACTGGTTGAGCACCTTGTTTATGGATGAACAGACCCAAGTTCGAATCTAGCCATGGGCAGTATTTTTTACAAATTTTTGAAATTTAATGCCAAAAAAGTGTCCATGTCAGCATTGTGTGCCATGTCATCGTTGAGGTGGCGTTGAGTCACTATTTCATATTAATCCAGTCATAGTTAGCCATGAAGACCTTTTAATGTTTTCAGTTGAATATCTATAAAGGAATGCAATTGTGTATCGTAATTTCTTGGTTGCTCCACTGGTTGAGCACCTTGTTTATGGATGAACAGACCCAAGTTCGAATCTAGCCATGGGCAGTATTTTTTACAAATTTTCAAAATTTAATGCCAAAAAAGTGTCCATGTCAGCATTGTGTGCCATGTCATCTGAGGTGGCGTTAAGTCCACTATATCATGATTAAACCATCATAGTTAGCCCCATATATATATATATATATATATATATATATATATATATATATATATATATATATATATATATATATATAAATATTAATATATATATATATAATATACATGACTCACTATTAATCATAAATTTTTGGTTTTTTTTATAAATTCGGATTTTTATAATATTGTTATTAAAAAATTAGGTATATTTAACATAAAACAATATGTCATTTTGCAAGATAAAACCTGGACCTGGGTCTTTGGGTTCACAAACAAGCACCTCAACCAATGAAACAAACCCAGAAGTTGTGATATACAATGAAAATCAAATATGTTATGCTTTTAAAAAATACCAGTTAAATATGGAAAATATATTGATAATTATATACAGTTTCTTTAGATGAATAAAAAAACCATAATCTAAAATCCCTCAAAAACCCTAATGTTGGTTTTTTTTCTTTGCAGGTTATGAATCAAAAACCCTAATGTTTCCTTTTTTCAGGTTATGAATCATATATTATATAAAGGTAACCATATGAATTGGTGCTTGCTGACATTTGAGACCTTTTTTCAGGTTATGATATATTTTTCTTGGTTATGCACCTATTTCAAAACCCTAATGAAAGATTGTGTATGGCTTCTTTGTTTTTGTATGGATTCTTTGTTTTTGGCTTCTTTGTTTCTGTTTTTGCTTTTGAAGAATTGATATGTTAGCAAATAGATAGAATAAAATACTTCAACTTGTATGAGTTTAATGATGGACAGTATGAAACTGCTGCTGAGCTACATGCTAGATCTCAACATGTTAGTTGTTTCCTTAGTGATAAAACTAAATCACCTATAAGATTATATATTCTTTTAGGGAGAGTCAGTACCCCCATGCTACGAAAATATGTTAATTATATTATTTTTTACAAAAATATGTTGATAAAACTAAATCACCTATAAGATTATATATGTGCTGTTTTCAAGGTACCTTGAAAGGCTATTTGAAGGAAGCACTTGGGATCGAATCCAACACGATAGGTGTTTTAGCTGCTATTCCCTTTGCTTTTAGACTCTTCTTCTTTCTTTTGTTTCCTTTCTCCCTCAAATTTTTCAATTTCCAAAAAAGATACGTCATGCGAAATCCATAAATATGTCCCTGTAAAGATCACCACGAATTGCAGAGTTAAAGCGTTGTTACGGGCAACACTGGCCTAAAGCACCACCACTCAGAATTGAAGAAACTAAAGGAACAAATCAATATGCTAAAGATCAGATCTGTTACCAAAAAGCACATCATATCATTGAGAAGTTCACTCAGGTTCACTCCCTTTATTTTTCTTCGTGTTTGTGTTCATTTGATGGGATATTAATCATTTGAACTAAATTATTCAATAGGATGTAAGTGAAAAAATCATTGAAATAATGGAAGGAAAACCAGATCTTATCATTGGAAACTATACAGATGGAAATTTGGCAGCATGGCCTAAAGTCCAACTTTTTCATTATCATCTAAGATTGTATAACCGGAACCACAACCACGTTTTACATTAACTCAAATCTGGAAATACCCTTGACCCTAAACCAACTAAGGCTGCTTCTGAGGCAACTACCCTTATTGGCCTATTGCAGAAGATTAGGTCCAAATTCAAGAAAGGTGAATAAGACAACTCTACGTTTCTTACTTTTTCATATCAGCATATGTCAAGTGTATTATGTCCTCATCTTTGTTTTGATTTACTTTCTATGAAATTGTAGCTTCCCGTGAAATGTTGGAAAGCAAGGCCTCTGCTCATCCTTTTGAAAACTTCAGTCTTTGTTGCCTCCAAACTCTTGGCTTGGTTTGCACCCCGTTCTTGGTATCGTCATTTCTTCTGCTTATCCATTAACATTCTAATTATGGTTTCCTTTTTAAAAATCTTTAATGGTCTTTTTGTCGATTTACGATAAGCATCATAACAGAATAAATAATTTACTATTATCTAGATCAGTTTTATTATTAAAGGTCAAGTTTTATCTATTAACTTCACCGTAGATTTAGTAGTGTAATATTGTGATAATGGTTGTGCATGAATCTTACACTTACTTATTGCAGCGCAAAAATGTGATCTCCAAGATCCAGAGGAGAATTGATAAGGAAGGCCAGCAAATTATTCCATTGTTGACAAATTTGTAGAAGAGAACTGGAAGTCAAGGGAGCAGTGCTGGAAACAGTCTTCTTGACCTACGAAAGATTGAATTACGTGTTAAGCGAATCAAGTACAATGGAGTCATGGATTTGATTGCTGATGTGCAAGCTATGTTAAAAGGTGGAATGCAATATTTTGAGTTTTCCCATGCAGTTTTACCCTTAAATCCTATTTTGTGTTCTTATTCTGATATTAATTTTGCGCTATAATAGTTCTTTATCTGAATTATGAAGCTGCAACATCCGAGTTAACACATGATTGAGGAAATTCTTTGAATATTGTCTGAGATACACTTTCTCTAGCTCAGTGGCTTCCTCATCTCCTAGAGGGTTACTACTACTCATTGGTTAAACCAAGCGAAACAAACAGATAGTTGACCCAGAACCAGAACCAAGTCTTCCCCAAAGGCCACTTTCTGTTAATGTGGTATTTTGAAGAATTGACTTCTAAATTATTTTAAACTATCTGAACCTTTACAATGAACAGCTGAAATAATTTGAGAATGATAATACAGCACTTACCTTATTAACTATTATTATGAAGTAAATTAAAATAATTACTCGACACAAGGTATCCTTGAATGAAGGTTGTGCATGAACAATCATTAATGGATTTTCCCGCACTGCTATCTATTTTCCCATTCTTATAGGATTTACAGTTTAGGGATCAATCATCAAAACGGGTCCAGGTCAAAACATGTATTTTATTTAAATCCTTTAGCTTCACCTATTTGACCAATTAGAGATAAAACATAGACCAAATAACCCAATTGGAAAACTTGTCTATACCAAACACTTAATTCAGTAGTTGATGCTCATCTACTTTTGTATCTATTTATAGCATCTGCTCAACGCTACAAGTATAAATCATCACTATTTGTTATTTCTTACAATACTAATGAAGGTATACTATTCGATCATAGAATGTTACAGTCATGGTCTTGGAAATATGGTACTACTTATTTAGCAATGTCTGGAAGGTTAATGTGTGTAATTATTAAATTTATATATTGTAGCGAGGATAAACTTTGAGCTATTATAGAAGCTTGGATTTGACAAGTGGTGTTGATTAAGGGATAATAGCACTAAAGGCCGACATCAAACAATTTTGTAAATCACTTTGACACCACCAGGAAAAGTGGTGGCTCCTGGTTCAACGTGTCCTGATGGTGGTATCAAAGATGACACAAGGAACAGTTGACACACAAAAGGTCTTATTTTTACTATTATTATATGAATTAGTGCATTGCTATTTCTCTTCATAACTATTTCATTGTATTTTATGCAAGAGTATATAATATTACTCTCTTTACCTAACAAACATTGTGTTGTAATCTTCAGATAAAATTACTTTTAAAAATAGAGACTTAGAGTGGTTCTTCTTTTTCCCAAAAAAAAATTAATGAGTCTCGATACAACCGTGCAACTAAAATTGGCTTCTAGAAAGCCACTGGAAAAGACAGAATGGTTACATATAAGGGGAGAACCGTTGCAACAATTAAGACATTGGTTTTTCATATAGGACACCATTAAATGAATGTATTCATTTGACCTTAATCCGAATTTACGTTGTTCCTAATCACGTAACGGGCTTTATTCCCTTATTGGTGAAACTAAGAAGGATTATTATGTCTTAGCTTTTACTTATGTTATGAAATATTTCACATAACGTCTAAATTTACCTTTTTAACACATTTTACTTATATATTTCAGGATACGTATGTGCTTGTCAAGTTATTTGAGAAAGCTGGTTCAGGCCCAAAAAAGGTACACAATATGGTGCTCCATTTAATGAGGAAGAGTGGGAAGATGATGATATAGCCAACTACTGCTCTAATGCTTTAGGTATTATAGGCCCCTTGGAGGTTACAACTACAAACCCGTTGGGTTATAAACAAAAGGGTCTAGCTACTGTAAACATGTATGAACCGAGTTCATCTACTGTGGCATGTTCTGCAAATGAGACTGGAAATATAGTTCACTATACACAGAAGGGTATAGCTGCTATGGAAATGGTGACTCGCCCTTAAATTACACATAATGTGTGTTTGACTGAACCAGAGTCATCTATTGTAACATTTTCTGTAAATGAAGGGCATGAAGAGCTGCTTGTTGATGATATTGATATGATGTTTTTAGAAGATATTGCTTTCCTTTGGGCGGTATTCGGATTTCGAGGGCTTTACTGGCGACAACGAAAATGAGGTACGTGATTTCAGCTATGGTGCTTTTTTTAGTGAAAATAAATATAAACTGAATATTGTTAGAATGGGGGAATTTGATAAATTATGGAAACAAGAATGCCACAAAGTTGGTTATTTTTAGTTGTTGAAAAGGACAAATTGGTCTTTTAGGTTAGACTTGGTTGTGGGCTACGGACGGCGGTTCTCAAACCTTCCATGACTCACACAACGGCACACACTTATA
>BQNB010057524.1:0-12038 GCA_026074375.1 Tanacetum coccineum | reverse complement strand
GGGTGCAAACAAATGTCGATGTTGATGTAGACTTGAGACGTCGAGAGATGTATAGATATAGACTTGAGACGTCGTAAGATGTAGATGCATGTATGCATTGATGATTTATGATTACGAGTAACTAGCGCACTTTACGTTACGTATTACAAGTCACATGTTTGTCATCACCAAAACATAAAGAGATCGTATAGATTAAATATCGTAATATTTGCACTAACAGGTTCTAAACCAACCAAGACGTAGATGTCAACGGAGAGCAAGCTAACCAAGGACGATGAAGCCGAATCCGTGGATAGCACTAAATATCGAGGTATGATTGGTAGTTTACTTTATTTAACTACAAGTACGCCCGATATTATGTTTAGTGTTTGCTTATGTGCCTATTTACAAGAAAACCCTAAAACAACCGACTTAGATTCCGTTAAGCGTATATTTAGATATATTAGAGGTACGACCAACTTAGGATTATGGTATCCGAAAGGAACCGATATAGAAACTATAGTATACGCCGACTCCGACCACGTGAGTGAATACGTCGGCCGAAAGAGCACCAGTGGCATTTGTACGTTCATGAGATGTTGCTTGACATCTTAGTTCTCTAAGAAACAAACGGCCTTTGCTATCTCCACAACCTAAGCCAAATACGTGTTTGCCGGAAAGGCGTGTCAACAAGCACTATGGATGAAACAAGCTCTCATTGACTATGACTTACGACTCAACGACGTTCTGATAATGTGCGGCAATAAAGGCGCCATCGATTTAAGTAAAAACCTTGTCTAACATTTTCGTATCAAACACATAGAAATACGTCACCACTTTCCCCGCGACAAGGTCCAGAAGGGCAACATTTCTATCGAGAAAGTTGCATCCGAAGATAATTTAGCCGACTTCTTAACTAAACCATTAAAACGTGAACAATTTTGATTATCTAAGATTAGGACTAGTAATGATGGAACACACCCCAAAAATGAATTACCTTCCTCCCAAAACTAATCTTAAACAAAATTTGAATGGACAAATGATCATTATTAAAAAGATGTTTATTCTTACTATTCTTTCCAATTACAAAGTTCAAAAATTGAACATAAGATCGAGATTAGAATTTAAATAGATTACGAAAATATCAACAAAATGACCATAGATATTTTCCTAAAGTCTACATGTATAACTAATTTTTGTTATTACATGAAATTACAAAATCGATCACAAAAATGAAAAGAATAATCATCGAATTACAACTCACACTTGTTTTGACGATGTTTTATTACGTCTAAATGTTCAAATGTTTATGTTATTAGCAATGGTCAAGAATTTATATGCTAAAAATTTACACACTCCAAGTAGAATCGACTACTTAGAATTTCCATCGGGAACTTTACAAATAATCCAACGCAACAAAACTTGGACTTCGACTCTGAAAATTTAAATCGAGAATCCTTATAACATATATAAGCATCTCTCATTGCCAAAAAGTAACAGGTTCGACCAAACAACGAGATAATGTTCTGCTTATTTTTCGCATGCCCACGGATCGACGGATCCACGTCCCAGGATCCGTCTTTGATTTAGGTAGAAACGTGTCTTAGTCAGACTGAGCGGGTAAAATACCCCATTTTGAAAAATAGGGACCACTTATTATATATCCAAAAACAACACACGAACAAACACCCCAAAACCCTCTCTAAAAATAACACCAAATCGTAAAATCAAAGAGTAAATCTCAAAGATTAACAAACACATCGATAATCCACAACAATTGTAAGTGATTTCATCCTAACTTCCTCTTAATCTGAGTCTAGGGTTCTAATTTTGCACAAAACCTAAATTTAGAGATTTTAATTATTTGTTTGATTTCTTATGATTAAGACTGGGATATTGTAATGTATAACTATTTTGATTTCCATAGATGTTAGGATTGCGTGGTTAGAATTAAACATTCATAAAAAATATTTTCGCCAGAAACCCAAATTAGTTTGTTGACAAAAATTCCTCACGATTATGAATTTTACAAATTGTTGTTTAACTACATTATTGATACAACGTAAAAACTATTTTCATGATGTATTTTATATCTCTTGAATGATATTTGAAATACATAATTCATATGTATTCTCAACGCGTTCAACTTGAGCAATATTAAACTTAGGGGCGTTTTGGGTTTGCTCACTATTTTATATTGAGTTGAGTAAATTGTACCTCCACATTGTTTGCATATAGACACACACGTAGATTTTATATTAATACATCATATATTTTTTTTGTTTTCACTGATTGAAATCACTATATTTTATTTAGGTACCAAAATGCTTAGTAAATATCAATAAGCTCATCGATTAACTCTTTAATACACACTAAAAATCTACCTAGACCCAAACATGTCTAACGCAAATAAAGAGATATATAGAAACCTTGAAAAACGTCCTATCCACGAAGGGAGAACCACTGATCCAACCTTCTACCAAGACACCACTAACGACACTTTAGCAAAATTTGGTGCCATAGGTTTTGATTGTCTCCTTAACCTAAACGAGTAAATATGTCCTAGGTTCATCATAGAATTCTACAAAACCTTGAGAGTTAGTAAGTTTGATAACAACCATATCTTCTTGACCTTTAAAATCAATGAACAAGACTTCAACATCACTTTGCAACAGTTTGTTGAGATAACCACTCTCCCAAATCAAGGGATTTATGTTTACACCGACAAGTTGAATCTTGACCAACTTAAGCCAAACTTAGAACTAACCCCTCCATACTGATCAATTCTTCCTACTCTTAGGGACATTAGGGATACAATTCATATAAGAACCACCGATCAAAAACAAACCAATAAAGGTTGGGTGCAAAAGCAATTAAACCAAATTGAAACAAATGAGCTTCTTGAACACTTGAAACCGTGTAAACTTGTCCTTAGGTAAAATGCCTATGTAGCTATAGGTAATAGAGATCATGTTCAAGCATCCATTGCCTTGATGTTGTATTGTTTAGATATTGGGAGCCCATTCAACCTTGCCTACTTCATAGTCAAAAGAACGGACTTCTTTAGAGATCGTGTTGATAAGGTCTTACCATATGGTATGATCTTGACTCGTCTCTTTAAACACCTTTAGTAAAACATGGAACATCATCCCTTTGATGATCGGTACACTCTTAATCCTAGACTAATGTCCTCCATTAAAGCCAAGAAACCTAGAAAACTACCTCCTAAGAAACCAAGAAATCTAGGAAAATCTAAACGTGTCGAATTGTTCTCCACCTCATCATCTGAATCAGGCCCCTCGGCCAATGGAGATACGCCTAGTACCAAACTTTCACCTATGTAATACTCCAAAGAACTCTCCGTTCACAAAAATATGTCTCAAGACCAAAGGGAGACAAGGGGCATGTTTAAGAATTTGGCTCGGGCATTACATAAGATGGGAAAGGTTTTGAAGAAGGGATGTCGGTGATCATACATGATGAATGAACTTAAAACTTGTTTCATGCTATTTGTGTTCAAATTTGTTGGATTAATGACTTGTTTGTTACTTGGATGCATCCTTAGGATATACATCGATACTTATTTCGTTTCCTAGTTTTATGAATGTTATTAGTTGCTATTATTCATGTTAAAATTGATTGTATTCTACATGGGTGAGATTTTAGCAGCTTAACAAAGCTTCTGGTCATTTTTGACCCTCTTGTGGATCAATGGATCTACCATAGCCTGGATCCGTTTTTGGTTTAGGTAGATTCGTCTGATGCCAGGGGCCAAAATTTCAAATTATGTGATTTTTAACTTTTTTCACTTTATCTTATATCCATGCTATATGATCCTAAATGTGATTTTAAACCTTAGGATAAAACATAACCCCCATATAATCCAAGAACCATTATGCAAAACACTTTACCATTTTCACCTTATAATCATCATCTTCAACCTCGTTTCATTTCACTTTTCATCCAAATATCACATACACATTTCACTAGCTCATAACCATGCTAGTTCCTCCAAAACCAACTCACCTAACTACAAAAGAAAAATCAAAAGAATCCGCATTAAATCCTCAAATTATGTAAACCTTGAATCCGGAACACCACAATGAAAGAACACCTTCTCCACCTCTAAGAAAGAAGTCTCTTTCACCACCTCAAGCACCTTCAAAATTTACTTTAAGTAGAAGCACCTCCTACAATACCTCATCTTCACAAACTATTTCACCATCACCAACTCAAGTGGTTCCACTACCTAAACTTTGAATCATCATCCCAATGAAGCTTGAACCAAAAGGAATTCCAACACAACAAACACCTCATCACAACCCTTATGTCTCAACCATGGATAATTGGCCATCGGGTTCTTCACATTCATCACCACCTCCTCGCTTTACGCATCCACCACCTGGATTTGAATATCCACCACCACCACAACCATTATTTATTAACATCAACGTGCAATCCCTGATGAAGTAATGTTTTTTTTCATATGGGTTTTTTGTTCCTACATACAACATTCTAAGAAACCGTTTTTAGTGTTTGGTTATACCCATTGTCTTCTTATTTGATATAGAACATGCTAACAGCCTCTTTTAGATCCTACATAACACATGTTAACAAATTGTTTTTATTGTTTTGTTACACCATTTATATGCTTAATTTACATAATATAATATGAACGTGAAAAAAACCACCATATTTTAGCCATTCAAACTGTATATATCAGCAATTCCAAACGCACCCTAAACTAATTTTGTAAAAAGCAAAACTTTTACTGGCTTATGTGTTAGTTGTGTACTTATTAGCCTTTACGCATATTCATTTTTGTAAAAGCCTTAGGACCTAATAGTACCTCCTACATACAACATTCTAAGAATCCATTTTTAGTGTTTGGTTATACCCTTTATCTTCTTATTTGAGATATTACATGCTAACATTCTGTTTTATATCCTACATAACACATGCTAAGAATATGTTTTTATTTTTTTGTTACACTATCTATTTGCTTATTTTTCAAAATATAATATGAACGTGAAAAAAACCACCATAGTTTAGGCATTTAAGCTGTCTATATCAGCAATTCCAAACGCACCCTTAGGTAATTTTGTAAAAGCAAAACTTTCACTGACTAATGTGTTAGTTGTGTACTTATTAGCTTTTACGCATATCCATTTTTGTGAGCGTTAACAAGTGCTATACTCGACCCTTGCACAGTAAATTTATGCACTTAGTCCATGACGAGTTAAATGGTCATAAAACAAGTTAGTTGGAGTTGTTTTTAGTCTTCCGTACAAACATGCTACTAAACTGTTTGAACTCTTTGTTATACCATATAACCGCTTATTTTAATACGTCTTAAGTGTTTGTTTAGTCCCTTTATATGCTTTACTTTACACCATATACTGTGAATGTTAAAATTACCAGCATATTTGTAACCATTGAATCTGTTTTAAACCAATTAACAATTTCTTCCATTTATTATCATATTGGATCTATCTTAGAAGCCTCATAGTCATTAAGACCATTGAACCACTTCAGAAAATTATCAAATTTAGAGGTTATATTGATGTGTTGAATTAGTAGGTCTATATAAATCTAACTGAAGTGTGCAATAAGTTCTAGTCCCATGAATAATACTTTTTTGGCTTAATAATCTATGACATGTATTTTTGCCTTTTAATTCCATTTTCTTGCTTATGTTTATTTTATCCAGGCAATACTATTACTAGCTTCTTCACTGTTTACAACTTTTGATACTAATTTTCAATAAAAGTTGAAATCTTTTTTTATTGCATAATAAGTTTGACTTTTGGCTTTGATTTTGACTTTTGCTTCACGCTTTTTCCGTTCTCGTGCTCGGTTTTGTCGTTTTTGGCTTTGTTTTTGTCCTTTAGTAAATATCCGATACCTGCACAGTACAAACACAAAAACAAACATATATATGGCATTTTATGTGCGTTTTTGGTCGTTTAGGGTCGTTTTATTAAGTAAATAGTATGTGTAATTAAGCACATACCAAAGTTTCACAACCAATGACTTTAGTTTTTGTTTTACTAATATATTTTGTCATAATCATTGACACTAATTACCTAACTAAAACACAAATGACCTCTTCGTGACGCTGCATTATCATGTTTCTCAATGATCTTAGTGTTTTTTAAAACCTAATTACTGATTCTATATTTTTAGTTATTCAAGATTTCTCTGGTCCATTCTATGTGTTGAGATGTGCAAGTGAAGGTAGATATGGTTCCAGTTTTCTCACATAGATTTATATGTGGCTTTTTGGCCATTTTATGATTCAAGAGCAACAAACGAGTCAATGTTATGTGTTGCATATACAAAGATGAAAACTATACAACCTACACTACCAACGTTTACAAAGAAGTTTCATATATGATTTAAATGTACGAGGCTTTATTTTGTTTTGTTTTTGCTATAAACTTTCATGTATCATATACCATTTGAGTTTATTTTATTTTGTTTTCGCTACATGATATCTTATTATTATCAAGTAAACTTATGAAGCTAGCCTGCCCATCGGGCGGGCTATGAAGCTAGTATATATATATATATATATATATATATATATATATATATATAATGTATGTATATAAATATATATGTATGTATATAATATATATGTAAGTAAATATATTATATAATGTATGTAATATAATATATAATATAATCTATATATAATATATATAATATAAATATAAATAATATATAAACATATAAATATATAAATATGATACAAGATTTGTTACTTATCTATTACTACTAAATAGTATAAGTATATACTATACGAAATGTACAATTAAAAGTATGATATTTTAGGAGTAAGTTGTCAACCATCACACCACTAAAAATGTTACGATGACCGTATAACGTCCCGCATCTGACCTCTATGCATCAACCCTAAAATTGTTTTGGAAATTGAGTTTCCTACGTGGAATATTAATGCCTAGGACTGTTCCGAATTCATTGCCATTTTTTGCCTGTATGATATTGAGTTTGCTGCTTAAGGTGAGTTCTCGTAGTCCCACTTTTTAAATCTTTTCCGTTGGGGGAAAATGATACTCAAATATGTTTTGAACTGTTTTCTGAACTGTGCGAAACGTGGTTTTGTTTTTGGGACAATTGATCTGCTTATGACTGCTATGTGAATGATATTTGTTGGTACGATGTTCTATGTGGTTCTTCGTCCTAAATATAGCTCCAGCTAGTAGGCTTTAAGTGCGGTATGTCATTCGAGGTTGCGACCCTAAGAGCGTTGGTACACGTTGGTGATAAGACTAGCGGGGATGCTAGGTCTTAGTACATGATTAGCGGGGATGCTAAGTCATGGGTTTGTGATTGTTCTGCATATATTAACTGTCATATAGCACAATTGTCCAACTGTTTGAGATATTGGCACAACGACTGGGTTTTGAATCAAATCTACGAGCTCACCAACAATATTGTTGACGTTTTCGAGTATCATTTTCAGGTGAAGAGAATGATCGTTGAGGTTGAGATGTGTGATATGTGACACCCGTGACTTGAGCAGGTTAGTCATACCTTTAGAGTTGGCTAAGTGTCTATACGTGTTATATGTGTGTGCTATATGGCTTTATTTGTGTGCATGAATTCATTTTGAGATGCGTGTTCATTTCAATTTTGAATGAGTTTGAGGTATTTTAGGGTATTTCCATTTTTGTTCACGTGTAGTGACAATGGAAATGAGTGGCGTGCTTGCAGGCATTGCACGTAAATTTGTGAAGGATTATATGGTGGATAAGTAGGGAAATATTGGAAGTGTATTAGGTTCGTGAAATATGAGAATTAGTAACGAACTTGCTAAATATAGAAAGTATTTTTGGAATGAAAATTATAAATAGAAAGTTAGTATTTAGTTTTTTATGCAAGAGGTTTACCAATTTTTCTAAGGTTTTTATAGAAAATTAAGGTAATGTAAATATAGGTATAATTAATAATTACATATAGAATAATATATATATATGATATATAAACAAATAATAATAAAAAAAATATAAAAAAAAATATATATATATATATATATATATATATATATATATATATATATATATATATATATATATATATATACGAGGGTACCGATCGGTGGTAAAGGAAAAAAAGAAAAAAATATTTATTTTATCTTAAAACTAGTTTTAGTTTGATTAGGTTTCTAATTTATCTAACTTATATAAATCCTAGCTCTATTGTTTCTTCCTTTCTCCTTTGTGCCGTACGAAATTCCTCTCCCTAAGAACAAGGAAGACAAAAATTTTGATCCAAGAATTTTACAAGAATTGTGGTGTTAGGAGCAAAAAGGTAAGCTAGGTAATGATCTAATCTTGTTATCCTTTTCAAATCATGTAACAATTATCATGGTAGATCATTAGGGTTTTAAAAACTTCTACAATTAATGATGTTATGATCATGCTAGTGCGTTTAGGGTTTAATTAGGATCATATTGGTGAAATCGTTAGGCTTAGATCACGTTAATTTGTAAATTAGGGTTTGGAAGATTTTAGGGCTGTGTTCAACTGATGATATCTCCATGATGGTAACGTGTTTTGAGGTGTTTCTAGTGCCTAAATTATAGTTCAGAGAGCTTACTTTTCAAAAAGTCTAAACCACGAACGTTTTGAGTTATGGAATTAAGCTAAATGTTAGCCGTAAAGAAATGTGTCAAAATAAGTAAATACGGGTCAGATTTAGGTCAGAATTAGAGAGGTAAAAAACCCCTGATATAAAAATTGCGAATAAGTTAGCCAAAACTCAAAAGTCAAGTTCTAATATGTCTATAAACTTGTCCCCATAAAAATTATGCCTCTTAACTAGTTTTTCCTAATATGGTTAGCAAGGTCAAAACACTTAAGTGCGTGGTTCAGGTCCGAATCTAGGTATTTTGAAATTAGTAATTTAATTTAGATTACTTGTAACATTTTGTATTATGCTTTTGGGGAAAATGAGGTAGTTAGTAAACACCTAAGTGAACATAGGTGATTTATGTGAGAATTTATTTGGTTCAATAGGTAAGGGTTGGAAGCGAGATAAGTGACACTAAAATTCTGTGTTTTCGGGTAAAATGTAGTTAAGTGGACTTATGAGTAAATGAAGTGGTTAAAGTTAGGCATGGTGTCGGGGTGACTCATGGGGATAATTATACACCATATACATCCATCATATGATTGTTACATAGGCATAAGCATTTGGCTTAGTCGTGTGTAACACATTTATATTCTATTATGTAGCTTTGTGTAAGATATTTAGAAGTTACTTGAACATCAGGTGAGTTTCATAGTCCTTCTTTTTACATTGCTTTTAAATTGGGATGGAAATGATGCAAATTGGTTTTGAAATGTTTTAAATTATTGTGATTATGTGTTTTAAATTGAGTATGGACATTGTGTGACTGTTACATGACTTGATGTTACATGTTGATTGTGATTTACTTGCATGTTCTATATTTGGCAAGTCAAGTGCTGTTGAATGGATCGGATGAGTACGCTTACTCAGTTTTGGAATGGATCGGATGGGTACGCCTACCCAGTATTGGAATGGATCAGATGGGTACGCCTACCCAGTATTTGGTTTGTTCATATGATGATTTGGATTGCATGTTAGCATAAGTTCATGATAGTTCATAATTGTCCTACCTTGTCTTTATTAATCACAGTAATTGATTGAAGGTTTGAATTCTGTGTCTTAAACCTATGACTCTCACCAACCTTTGTGTTGACATTTTTTAAGCATCATTTTCAGGTGAGCATCATGAGGATCTTAAGAATAAGAGGAGTGGCTAGAGAGACCATAGGCTGCTTGCGGAGTTTAATCTCCTAGTTTATTTCTTGCATGTTTAATCATTGAATGTTGTTGAATTGATCCGCTTAGGTTTATTTTTGGATGTTTTGCATGTCTTGGTATTGACGTGAACCCCTTTTTGCTTCAATACAAGACGCCAGTTATCTTTTATGTTTGTTTTGGTATTTACATAACACTTCGTGTCTATACCTTGGTTTCTTTTATGCATTATAGTTCTCTATATAGACACCATTATGTTGTGATGATATCCATTCTCGTTACGACTCATGTTTCCGCCTTGGCGGGGTGTGACAGAGTTTGTTGACCTGTATATCTAGGATTGTTAGGGTATGTTGTTTATTTCTTTCATGGAGTACTTCTTTCCCTTTTTTATAATCTAGAGTAAGTGTTATTTAACTGTAAACTCTCGACACAGTTTGTATTGAAACAATTATTTGTTTGACTTTAAAGATCTTTGATGATGAGGAAGTTCATGATTATCAGAGTTGCGGAAGAGTATTATGACATGAACTTGAGCTTTCTGACCGAATACATTCTTGTTTAGTAGCAACAATCTTGATGCTGAATGTTTGACTTTTAAAGCTTGAGTATGAGCACGTGGTTATAAATGTGACACTGCTGGAATGAGGCTGCAACACTATCGTCTAAACTTGCATTTATAAGGGTTAGCAATAACAGATATGGACGAATATGGCTTTGTCATTCGTTGAAGTTCGGTTGCGATAACCTTCGGTTTCCTGTTTTATAGTATAAATATTGTACCTGTGATCTGGTAGATTTAAAGGACCTCCTTGATGGGGTTTCCAACTGTACCAGCGTGTTCTCATTACCGGAACGTCTCAAAGCAAAAAACACAATAAGAGTGAATCAGTTTTTTACTATATTACTGATTAAGTCGTTAATTCATTTACTAGACCAAAATCGATATCTAGTTAGCACAAGCTTGATTCATATAGAATCCTTCAAGTCACCTACCATAGAGCTGATGATGACACTAGAAGGATTTCCATTCGTCACTGTGAAACTGAAGAGTATCACTCTGAATGTTCTGACAAGATCTCAAAGATAATGCGTAGGACTCTTGTTATAACTTATGAACTTAGTAATGTTCAAAAATTATATTTTTAAATTGTGTCCTAATGAGATTTATGATTGATCTCTCTTGGCTCTAGACTCAATTCGTGCACTTTGGTTTTAGTAAACGGAGGCTGGAGCTAACTGCCACATATTCTATATAAACAATCTTAGAGTAAGATGTCAATAGATAACACGGTATCTCAGTGACAAACGAGGCAATTCTCTTTTGAGAGAAACTCAAATAGCTAGGAAGGATTGTGCATCGCATCACTGGGTACATGATGTCTATCTTCAATACCAGGAATCATCTTTATGGTTCTAATAGATTATGTATTGACTCGGTTTCTTCCTAAGTTGTATGGAGGGCTTCTTTTTTTCACCCTTTATCCATACATTTCTTTTTCATTCTTCAACCCCTTCAATTGTCACACCTCACCAAGGCGGAAAAGCAAGGTGTAACATATTAATAAACATCACACAAGATGATAGATAAAACACCATACATGAATTAAGATAAAAGAAAGTTATCTGAATTACAACATTTCCAAGTACAAGTTTAAAAAGTACAAATTACAATAACTTAAAAGAAAGTAGACATTTGGAACATGTCCATATGCAAATGCACTAAGTTTTCACTTTAAGAATGTCACCTGAAAAGCATGATAAAAACGGTCAACTATCAAAATAGTTGGTGAGCTCACATGATTATGTCCACAAAATCTAGTTTTAGAAAAAGAATTGATATCCGATATTAGTTTGCCAACTCAATGGCAAGTTAATAAAAACAAGTCAAGTTTTCAAAACAGTTCCTGTTACATAACGTAACATAAATCATACCAACATATATGTATGCTATAGTGTTCATGTGAGGCGCTACTTTAACGTATCCAGCCTAACCGTTCCAAACATCCAATCAAGTTCTAGTTGTATAGTGTGGCACAAACACTTAGTACTATGCACCCTTGTGTGAGGAGTGAGGATGGGCTAATCTCCTAATAGCGCTATCCATAAGTACTAACATCTCAATCCCGATGAGGGTGAAGACTAATCAAATCACATACTAGATGATAGGGAAAGAGATTGTTTTAGTGAGAGAAAGGGTTGGATGAACACTTAGAGAGAGAAAGTAAACATATATTAATGTGTGT